>LPNX010797595.1:172006-338011 GCA_001517045.1 Pseudotsuga menziesii
ATGTTCAAGTTGCTAATTTCCTATCCATAGAGGTTAAAATTTCCATCTTTGACTCATGTAGCACTTGGGAAATCCTTAGGAATCAAATCTGCTTTATTCCTGGCCTCCTAGGTGCCCTTCTGCTTTTTCTACTTTGTTGACTTCTTTTTTAGTTTTTAAAGCACATAAGGAAAGCAAGACTAGGTGAGGTGAACCTGTTTTATTCCCATTTCATCCTCCACTCTTTACTCCATGCAAAAGCATGTATGAGCTGCCATTCCACCACTCATTATCTGGCCCATGCGCCCTTGCCAATTCGTGAGCCTCATGACAGATTTGGGATCAGCTTTTTACACCTATGGGGGATTTGCCTATTTTGGGTAAGCCTTCTTTATGCTAGATTTGGATGCTTCCTCATGCATTCAATTTCTTCATGTATTCTATTTATTCAGCAGCCTATGTTATTACAGGGTTGGCTATTGTACACTGAGTTAATATAATTTTGTGTTACAGCTCCATTTTCAGTCTCCATTGTTGACAATTTGCATGATCAATTGTAATTTGTTGTGAGTGAAATTAATCTATTGCTGGTCAGAATTTCTACACTATTGGACCTATTGAAAGAAATAATTATATTAGTACTGAATTCGCTAACCATTTAGTGATTCCTGAGTCAAATATAAGGGAAGAGATAGACTTTTTGGACAAAAAATGAACTGAAATAAGTAGCTTACAACTGAGTGTTGGAGATTATATGGTCACATTGAAATTCATTGTTAGTTCCTTATGGAGATTTGACAGTGACATAATTTTGGGTTTACCTTGGATAAAAACATTGGGGACTTTCATATTAAATGCCGAAAAGAAGTTTCTGACATTTTCCTATAAGCGAAAGAGAATCACATTTCAAGATATTACAATGAAGTCAGAAATAGAACCTCCAACATTTGAAGAATTCCAGGATATATCATAGATGATTTCACAGGGTAATCAAAAGTCAAAACAAAATAAGCAGAAAGAAGTTGAAAAAATTGTCACTAGTAAGGATGAAGGAATTACTTGTTTGAAGAATCATAGTGAAGACTTGATCGCACAGATTAAGAAATTAAAAAGGGAAAACGGATAGCAAGAGGAAATCCAAGAGGAATTCCACCAAAAGGAAGTGGATGTCCAAAATGATTTCAATAAGAAACTATTACAAAAAAATGAAGAAAATTCTCGCTTAAAATTTTTGAATCAAGGGTTGACTGAACAAATAAAAAAATTAAAAAATGAGAAGTTAAAAAAATCCTTAGAGTTATTATCAATTAGTAAATCGCAATAATAATAAAACAATTAAAGTTTCTACATGGGTTTCATAAACATCTCGAATACCTTATCGTCACCCAAATCACAGAAGTCGATACAACCAACATCAAATTAAAATAGAAACGATGACTAACACAATAGAGAAGTCATAAAAGGATCAAATTCAAACATCAGAAAAGGGAAGAAATGCAAATCTCATCAAAGTTGAAAAGAACAATCTTATTGTCACATCGCTAACAGCATCAACAGAAAATGGTTCCAAAAAATTTTACAAAAATACTTAGAAGCACCAAAAGTTGAAGTTCCAGTAAACACTTCACAGGGGATTTGAGTTCCTTATCACGATCTAAATCACAAGAGTCATTATGATAGACAAAAAAATCAAAAGGAAAATTACCAGTATTATTCCTGCAAAGAGCAAATACAAAATTGACAACTCTCGACAATTGATCCGCAAATAATTCCATTAAGGGTATATCTCGGGTGGATGAATTCACAACTAAAGCAACATTTCCACACAATGTTTAAAAGAAAGTATCATCTTATTTCGTCAAATGTTGCAACTACCAACACACAATGTCATGAGAAAGTGTTACGAGCTAGAACAAGGGATAAAGTCTTCCATAATTGTGCTTTGAGGACAAAACAATTCTAAGGGAGAGGAAATGTAATGAACAAAAATATATATAATAAATAATCACTAAATAACTATTATATAATTAATAATAACTAATAAATATCAATATTAATTATTAATATTAATACATATTGATATTAATAATTAATAATTAATAAATAGTTATTAGGAAACAATTCTAAAATGATGCATCCTTTCATGGATAGTATCCAAAGTGCCTTTATGATTAATATATATATATATGGCACTCACTTTGTAATCTATCATATTTCATTCCATCATCAATATACATATTATGGCTTATTTAATATTCCAAGTATTTTGGTAATATTATTTGTATGAACGAATAACTATTTGCTTCAGCCTAGAAATGGGCTTTACCTGAAGAAGTACTACGCCTAGGCTTGGTGCTTTTTATTGTCTTTTTATTGTATGTATTTTTATGTACAACAGTTAGTTGGTTAATGTTTCTTATACCATATGTTGGTTGTTATAGATGTCAGCTAAGTGGTTCATAGGTTTTGCGGATGGCGCTAGTCTTCATACTTGTAACTTGGCTTCAACCATGTGGGTCATCTATTCACCCTTAGGACAACTATTTTCCTCTGGAGGTGCTTGCTTAGGTCCTTCTACTAATAATGTGGATGAATACAAGATTTTTATTGAGTTGTTATGGGATTCCTTTCCACATGGCATCACCCGGTTAGAGGTTAGACTTGACTCTTAGCTCGTGGTTTTCCAACTCAATGGATCTTATCAAGTGCAAAGCCCTACCTTGTTACGTCAGTTTTTGTAGGTTAGATTACTTGAAAGAGATTTCAATTATATTTCATTTAATCACATTCCACGAAATTAAAATACAATAATTGTTGCATATGAAAACTACATTCTATATTGACACTTAACACATATTTTGTAAAATATACATAACATATACATTTGGAACACATTATAAATAACCAGGAATATATATATATATATATATATATATATATATATTTTTGTGTGTGTGTGTATAAAAATATGTCCATATATAGGTCGAGTTTTGATCCGAAGATCCATTCACAAGTGTATAAATATACAAAAAAGGGATCTTAATCCATAAAAATGTCTATAGATATAGGCCTAATCCTCAGCATCCTTAGCTGCATGCAGTAGCCTCTTCGGCCTCCCTGAAAAATAGAACGACCCTAGCTACTCTCCTCAATACAAGTATCTAGGTAGATGGGATTCCTACTACAAACTCCTACATGACAACAAGAATCTTCTCTATCCATGTAGTGGGAACTCCGTGGGTCAGTATGGCCAGATTTTCCTTGATAACTTTGAGTATACCTTGGTCCCCACCCTGTACGAGCTGTACAAACATCCTCACATGCACATCGGGGCTTACAGGTCCAATATATTCATTTCAAAAACATGTAAAATGGATTAAAACTCTTAAACATATGTATATAATTTTATGATTAAAATTCATAAAAATCAAAATACTTAATAAGAAAAATACCGAGCTCTCCCCATGACTCTCGTGGAAAGAGGACGAGATTGTTGTCTCCTTAGAAATCTAATCTGGAGTAAGGAAACTGCTCGAGTGCTTGCAATTGTCTCTCCCACCATACATAAAAGTCATCGTTGTAAACAATCTAGACTAATCCTCTGCCACCTTGACGAAGGAATAACTCTCCCCACCTGGTCAGTCTAGGCTAGCAAGGAGAAAATGCTGGTAGTTCTACTACAGCACTGATGGCAGACACTCTCTCGAATAATAATGTCACCAATATGCTCGAATATCTGAATTTTTTTCACCGTCCTCTCTTGCAATAAGAGAGTTGCTTCCTCATGATCGGGATCATACCTTAGCACTAGTTAAATACAATCCCCTACACACACACCACTCCAACTCTCATCTATGTTTGAGTGGCTAGATGCAAGGAACATAATACTGCAACCCTCACTACTATTCTTACCACTACGTGTAATGGGAAGTTGGTGATGTGAACTATAGGGATGCATGATCCTTTCTTATGAGTACCTAGTGTGCAGTAGGTGTCAACATAGTCTTGGACACTCATAGGGTCACCACCCTTACCAGTTCCCTCGAGGTTCACATGCATACACCTACGAGACAACCCCATGATAAAGTACATATATTCTACTATAACTTCCATGATCTCCCCTTGAAGAACAAAATACCTGAGGTCATGATTCCTGTTGAGCCTCATTTTATTATCATTTCTAGCAATTAAATAACACATTTTAACACATATTTTATCATCTTTAGTATATTTTATGTCACGCAGATCATTATTTCAGCACAAGGTAAGAACAAATTTGATGTTATTACAACTTTAGTTATTAATATCATTTTTATGATTTTATTAACTCAAAATTATATTATTTAAAGAATATTTAATGTATTATCTAATATGCATAGTCGTTTTCATATTTTATAGTCTATTTGGGCAAATTAACACCAAAACACATTTAGTCTGCCTTTCGCTTGACATGTCCAGCTCACGATCCAGCTTGACATTCAGCTCGTCATCCAGCTGTCGCCCAAAATTTGTAGTTGGTTTGCCATGTTTTCCCTAGATCGATGCACAATATGTGTAGCTCATAGTTCAATTTTTCATTTAGCTCACACATCAGCCTACGCGTTGTCCATAACCGGTTTTGGGCATTTAAATATGAAACAATGTGCAACAAACTGATCATCCACGCATCTATATCGCACACTAGCCTGTAATCTCCTTCCCTCACCACATATCAACCATCTCTTTGATGAACCGATGCATTTAACTCATGTTTTGGAAGAATCGCCACCTCGTTGCTTGCTATTCATGTGATTCAAAGGGATAGAATGGCCTGCGTTCTAGAATACTGACTGTGTCGCCACCCTAGCTCTCCACAACACCACCAGTCCACATGCTTGCACTGATGAAGGAATTGCATTTTAACAAACTGTTGATGTGTACAAGCCTGCTCTCAACACCATCCCATCAACCATGATAAGGAAGGGATTGACACGATGCTGAAGAGGATCTGCCCATGTGAAAGGAAGAGTATCACACCACGTTTGCACTATAGAGGTCATTCTCACGCCGAAGAAGGAAGACGTCCATGCACTGGCCTTAAATCAATAATGTGCCTTTAAATATTGACTAAAATTAGAGAGTCATCGACTTTTGAGGGTCGACTTGCTCATCTCTCATGTGAACTATATATATCAATCTCTGCACAAAGAGCAGAGTTAGTTAGTCAGAGTTAGTGAGGAGAGTTAGAGAAGTATTTTGTTAACACTATAATTTTGTTTCTGAATTTGAATAAAGAGTTGTATGCATTGCTGTTGAAGGTTGCGTTTGAGTAGGAGTTAGCAAACATCACCCTTGACTGCTGAGAGGGCCCGTCATCAACTAGAGGTTCATTTCTTTGTTTAACTTAGTTCTTTCTTTTCTATTTTAGCTAGTCTAGTTTGAACACCAATTTGTTTTGATTAGATAATAGTAAATGATATTTTATTTCCTATATTGCATTAGCTTAGTTTTATTTTAGTAGTTAAATAAGTAGATGCGCGCATAGCTTTGCTTTCAGTCATTTGTTTTCAATTATTTGCTTTCAGTTATTTTATTTAAAGTCATTTCATTCCAGTATTAATTTTAGTTTTTATTTCCAAACATATAAAATAGTTTTCTTTCATTTAGATTTAGTCTTGTTTATTTATTTCCTGTTACGAATTTTCTTATATAAAGTAGTTTGCTTTCATTTAGATTTAGTTCTGTTTATTTATTTCCTGCCATGAACTTGCTTAAGTTAATTTCCAGTTTGTTTAAATTAATTTCTAGGGTGAATCCGCGGACCTGGGTAACACTTTTTGGCTAAGGCATGTGGGAAAAAACCAAAAAATGCACCTCAGTCGAGGACTTGTTAAACCCTCGACCGAGCTATTAATACCTCGACCGAGGTTTTATCGAGCCCTGGACTGAGGTTTTCTTCAGCCCTCGGTCAAGGTATTTAGTAACCCTCGGTCGTGGTATTAAAACCTTGATCGAGGGTTAATAAATACCTCGACCGAGCTACCTTTGTCAAAAAAATCATAAACACTCCCCGAAGTCCTTGGTACAAAACGAAATTAAGCCATTTTTGAGTAGTGGGATGCAACTGCAAGCAGTGAAAGCTTTTCACATATTGTAGTTTGCCATTTTCAATATGTGAAAATATTTCACTATGCAGTTGCATCCCACTACTCAATAAATGGCTCCATTTCATTTTGTACCAGAGACTTTGAGGAGTGTCATTAATGTTTGAATAGGAGTAGATATGTAGATATGGGTCGAGGAATCATAGGAGTCATAGATTTGATTTGATCAATCATATCTATAACTCCTAATACTCCCAGACCCATTTCTACAAATGTAATGACCACCAACTCTCAAAAAATGTAATGACCACCTACCCTTTTGTCTTAAGGCTGCTCTCTTTAAATAGAATATTGCAGGACTATGACCTCGGTTGAGGTCTTAACAAAACCTCGACCGAGGGTTTGTTAAACCCTCGGTCAAGGTATTTACAAACCCTCAGTCGAGGTTTTGTTAGGACCTCGACCGAGGTATTTAAATACCTCGGTCGATGTTTATACCTCGGTCGAGGGCTTAAAAAAATAGACTTAGCCCACATTCAAGCAAATGAAAAATTCCCTATGCCTTGCAAAGGTGTAAACCCTGCCATTCCTAGCACATAACTGAGCGGAGTAGATACCGATAAATTCACCAACAAATATTCTATTCATTGAGGTATCATACACGCATTTTGGCATTCATATGAAATTTATTTTTTAATTACTTCTAAAACTTATACTTAGAAAATCACACTGCAACTTCAAAGCAGCTCAAAGAAAAATCCGCAGAGTTAAAAATACACAGCCAAAAAATTCTTAAAAATGCACACATCACATATTGACGTGTCCTCTTCAAAAGGGTATCTTTGGTTTTTCAATTTTTGAAAAAATAGAAAAAATTCCTTTACGTGGACAAATATGTGTTTAAAACGATGCTGAAATCGAATGTAATCACTTTCGAAAAATAATAAATAATCGTATAATGCGAAAAAAAATAACAAAAAAAATGCACATCACACTGCATTTTATGTAGATCATGCTCATATATTTATTTTTTTTAAATTATTAATGCAAGATTGAATTACTCTACGTGGACACGAGCCACTTATTAGCTTCTTCAAATTTTTAAGGTCACATAGTTCATTAAATGCAAAAATTCACACATTAAATGACATCAGAATATTTTTTTTAAAATATCACTATGAAGCCAACATAATATTCTACAATTTTTTTTTTTACTGCAAGTCAAAATTCACATGGCATATATGCGTTTTGAGGGCTTCTATCTAGCACATAAGTAAAAAATCAGGTTTTCATCGCCAAATTTGGCCAAAAAGTGTTACCCATCTTCATGGAATCACCCTCTAGCTTACTAATTAGTTTAATACGAAATGCTTTCTTTTTTGTTTGAGAGTTAATTTAAAGTTAATTTGCTGATTAAATAGGTTTCTTTATTGATTCCATGCATTAGGTTTATATCTTCATAACTTCAGGTGAATAATTAGTTCATTTAAGTTAGTTTTTACCATTTTAAACTGTACAGATTGCCATTCGGACTGTCTGTCCAGTCTGCCATTCAGCCACACCTTACAGACCTACTGTTCATTCTGTCATTTAACCCTCGGTTCTGTTTGTAATGTTTTTTTTATGTATTTTAAGATTGTTTCTAGTTTTGTTTTGTCAATATTTGGATTATGTTTGTAGTTGATCATTCTATTTAAGCATTACAATTAAAGTTTGATTGTTTTAGGTTATTGATTAAGGTTTTATTATTCTTCTTTTATTTTATTTTCACCTTAATTTAAATATGGATTAAGTTGTTTTTGTTTCTTGAATATTAAACATTGATTTCTCTTTGCTGTTGTTTTATGTCATGATTATCTTTTTTTGCATATAGAGTTTAGGGTTAGATGCATTAGTTTTAAGAGGAAGTTAGATTATTTGTAATCATAGGAATCATTCTTGTTTTTTTTATGTGTTTATTGAAGAATATAGCTTTGATATCTTTATTAAGTTTTCTACTTACTTCTATTTATTATCTTTATTAAGTTTTCTATTTGCTTCTTTTCCTTAAGTTTTCTGTTTTTGCTTATGAGTTTTTCTCCGTATACCTTAAACTTGCATTTGAATTCAGTTGTCATTTTAAATACAATAGAGTAGCTCATATTGTTTTCTGTTTTAATCCAATTACTTTAATAGTTGATTCTTAGGAGTTTGACTTGGTTTTTCATTTTGAAAGATCTTTCGATCTTTTGTTTATTAAAATATCTCCACGACACCCTGGGAGCCTTTTTACCTTTGCATATATTTTGTATGAACTCTAATCTTACCAACCCTGATTTATAATTAAGTATTAGGTGTATTTAAGATAGTAGAACACACCGAACATTTTTGGTGCCGTTGCCGGATAGTTGTTTTATAAGGTAGAATAAATAGGGTTCCTTTATGATTTTTAGATATATAGATAGATTAATTTTATATTACATAACAAGAGGGAGGGGAGAATAGTAAGATGCAAATATGATTTCACTATGAAATTCCTAAATTTCCATGGTGTAACATCCAGACACATCCACTATAGTGGGGTGCCCCAAAGCCTTGTCATTCCTTTGTTTTTTTTGTAAGTGTGTTATTTTCTGCATTTTCCACATACTTGTTTTCCTTTTTTGGAATCGACGCATCTATTATAACAGGCGCCCCCAAACCCAGCAACAATAGTAATAGCATAGGTTTCCTTTAATTTAGTTTTCTTTTCATGAACATACTTAGAGATCCTCAGGGTAGATTTATTATGATAGGAAAACCTATCGACATTTTTACTAACTCTTCCAGGGGACATAATACCCCAACTACTAACTCACTAGAAAGGTATTGAAAAACACCTAAAGGGAGTGATTCTGCTTGGAAAACTAAAGAAACTCTTCCATGATATTTTACCAAGGGAATTATAGAAGGAGAAAGAACCTTGACTAGAAGTCTCAAGTGCCTCATTCCAAAAGAAATTCAGAAGGATCAACCACTAGTAACCTCTAGTTCTCCACTAGCCACAAAACCAAAGGATACGACCTTTTCACTAATAGGAAGTCCAAACTCTGTTGACCTCATTGGTCTTGAGCAGGTAAAAGCCCTATTTGGAAATGCCATAGATATAGTCATCTCACAAATTGAGACATCCATAGTAGAACCTCTTATCCCTCTAGGGTTCAATAAGAAAACAGTTGACCAAATGAAGATCTCTCTCGAAACAGAGCATTGGAACGCTCCATTATCACCTCGAAAGGAGCTTCCTAGGTATATTTATATTAAAAGCCCAGCCTATATGGAGGGACGTGGAGAGAAAGAAGATCGTAACGAAGTTAGAAATAACTAAGGAGAAGGAGAAGGAGAAAATCAAACTGAGGCTACCTTCGGGTTTCCTATTTTATATACTGTACTAGATGTAAATATGAAAAACATCCCTCCTTCTTCTTTACCTACCTTTTATGGAAAAATTAATGAGGACCCTGACACATTCTTGTTCGAGTTTGATATTCTCTGTAGGATCTATAATTATCTACAAGATGATCACAAACTAAAAATCTTTCCCTCTATGTTAAAATATTCCACCTTGCGATGGTTCATGGGATTAGGTGAATCCACTATTAGGACTTGGGATGACATGAGAACCTCATTCTTGTGAAAGTATCAAGAATACTACAAACTTAAATATTCTCGACACAATATATTCAATATACAACAACTTGAAGATGAAATCCTAGAGGATTATCTCAAAAGGTTCATTTATACACTTCATAAATCAAAGTATCATGACCTTCGAGAAGATGCAATACGTACACTTTTTATCAAAGGAATATCCGAGGACTCGCTAGAGAGTCTTAATCTCATGGAAGCTAGTGATATTTCTCATAAGACCTTTGTACAGATCAGTGAGATGTGTAAAAATTATTCTAGAAGTAGGGGGAAAGTTGGGAAAAACTTTCGATAATCTTATAGTAGAAATTTAAGAGGAATCGTTCCTAGTTCAGGAGGGGTTACAAGAATGGAATTGGGTAACCTATTGGAAAATTTTAAGACTAACATCTTAGGAGCCATGGGTTCTCAATTATAAGCGTTACAATCCAAGAAAAGGCAAGATGAATAATGGGAAGCAATGAGTATTTTTTGTCCAAGGTGTAGAACAAAACATCCCCAAAGGAAATGTTCATTGAACAACATTTATATATGTCACTTCCGTACAGAGGAACATCTGACAGACAACTCTCCATCCTTTCCTAGATTGCAATCCATCTATAAGAGTGGGGATGTATGTGAGACATCTATGAGGCCTCCTTGGCAATCTAGCGATAAACTAGCGTACCATATTTTTCCACCACAATCCCCACCCTATTACTCTCCATACCAACAACCACAGCAATGGAACAATCCCAGTTGGCAGATTTGGCCACCTCAGCATCCTGGTCCTCAATTTCCACAACAACAGTATTGGTCACAAGGGTGGAGAGGATATCCACACCCTCAATCACAATCTATCCCTCCACCTAATCATCCTTATCCTCAACATCAATCGAACTTCCAGTAGCATTTGTCTGGATTTGTACCTCCAGTTCCTCTCATTGCACAACAACCTCATCACTTCCAAAATACAAATCCTCTGCAACTAAAATTATTACTTTCACAACTAATACCTAACTCTAATAATAAACCAACTCAAGCTCTTAACAATATTGAGTTGCAAACTCTTCCATCCTACCTTGTTTTGATTGTACCTATACATGAGATTCAATTACGATCTGGAAGAGTTCTTAATGATAAACCCAGAATATCAGTCTTCATTCATGAGGAAAAAAAAGAAGAAGAAGATTCAAATGAACCCATGAATGATGCCATTTTGGAGGATGTGAACATTTCAAAACTTCCAGTACCTACCCATCCTCCACAAGAACCTATTCAGGAACAAAGAATTCCTTCATTTCTAGCAAGACTAGTAATAGAAAAACCTGTAGCCCATTCTGCGTGTGATATCTTGGATGAATTAAAGCAAATTTGTATCAAAATCTCGTTATTGAAAGCTATTAAAGATACACCAATATACGATAAGGTGATAAAGGAATTATGCATTAAACGCTCAGGGAAGAAACAAAAAGACCCCCTTACAATTCATGTCATAGGAGAGATGTCTGAATATATGTCAGATCAGTCCTATATTGCAAAATATACAAATCTAGGAGCCCCAGTAGTGACTGTAATTATAGATAATACCACCATAGATAACACATTAATCAATTTAGGATCAGCCATCAATATGATGACCACTACAGTTTTAGAAGTTTTACCATTGGGACAATTTCTTCGACCTACCCCTTCCATCTTGTAACTAGTAGACCATACTATGGATAAGCCTGTTGGAGTCCTAGATGACACTATTGTATCAGTAGCTTCATGGGAATACCCAGTCAACTTTATGGTCATAGAATCAAAGGATCCTTCTAAAGGGCATCCTATTATTTTGGGAAGACCATGCTTAGCTACTGTCAATGCTTTTATAGGATGTAGGGAAGGGGAGATGACAATTTCCAATGGGTTGTCTACCCAAAGACTTATTTTATATCCCCCAACACAACCAGTAACTGAAAATTCATGGTGGTTAAATTGTTCCTTTGGGGATGAATACTTTGATGACCTTTCCTTTCCTAGTGATTTCTCCTGGGCATTGTAGGAGCAGACTATTGAGAATGTATTGAATCAGTTTATTTCCTCCACCACTAGTATAGATTTTCTTCAGTCATTTGCTAAATTTGATCAAATATTTGGAGATGAGTTTCAGGAGAATATGGCTCTCTCAATGTTTACAGAAACACCTTGTTTCTTCACAGTCGAAGACCATACAATACCTCTCACCATACCTTGTGAAGTCGGCCCTGAAAAATTTCTGCACATAAATGGAGGGTTAAGTGAATATCAACAAGCCCAACTACTTAAGGTTCTTAAAAAACAAGCCAGAGCATTCACATGGGAATACACTGATATGAAGGGTATACACCTTAACACTTGTATTAACCACATTTATATGGATCCAAATATACCACCTGTAAGACAACCTCAGAGGAGGATCAATCCTTCTTTGAAGGATATAGTAAAAGAAGAATTACAAAAACTCCTTACCGCCAGTTTCATCTATCCTATTTCCAATAGAAAATGGGTGTCTCCTCTAGTGGTAGTTCCAAACAAAGTTACAGGGAAATGAAGTGTTTGTGTTGATTTTAGGGAACTAAACAAAGCCACTCTTAAAGACTACTTTCCTTTACCCTTTATTGACCAAGTATTAGATACCTTGTCAGGTAAGTAGTATTTATCCTTTCTTGATGAATATAGTGGATACAATCAGATCCTAATAGCACCTGAAGATCAGGATAAGAGCACTTTTACATGTCCTTCGGGGAAATTTGCTTATCAAGTTTTGCCATTTGGTTTATGTAATGCACCCGCTACTTTTCAGGGAGCAGTATTAGGCATCTTTTTTTATCTTATGCATGACTGTGTCGAGGTATACATGGATGATTTTACAACCTATGGTAATTCTTTCGAAGAAGCTCTTGGAAACCTTGAGAAGGTTTTGATCCGATGTCAAGAGACAAACTTAGCACTTAGTCATGAAAAGTGTAAAAATTTATTGATAGAAGGTATAGTTTTAGGACACCATATTTCTTCTCAAGGAATTAAGGTAGACCCTGCTAAGATCGAAGTAATAGTTGGCCTTTCCTCTCCAAAAACCCAAAAGGAGGTGAGAAGCTTTCTGGGTCATGCAGGCTATTATCGCCATTTTATTGAAAACTTTACAAAGATAGCTGCACCAATGTTTAAATTCCTCATAAAAGATGTAGAATTCCAATGGACAGAATCTTGTCAAAATGCTTTTGAGATTTTAAAATCTAAACTATTAGTAGCACCAATACTTAGGGGCCCTGACTGGACTCTTCCCTTTCATATATCTATTGATGCTTCTGATACGGCCATAGGAGGAGTCCTAGGACAAAAACAAGGACAATCACCTTATGCCATTTATTTTATCAGCAAAAATATTTCTCTTACCGAACTAAACTATACCGTTACTGAAAAGGAATTTTTGGCACTAGTCTATTCTATTAATAAATTATGCCAATATATTATAGGGTACGAAGTTTTTGTGCACACCAATCACTTTTCCATTAGATTATTAATGAATAAACCGATCACCAATGGTAGAGTTACCTGGTGGCTTCTCCTATTACAAGAATTTAATATTACTGTCATTGATCGACCTGGTAAAGAAAACTTAGTAGCGGTTTTTGTTTCTAGTATACAACACAATAGTGATACTAAACCTATTGATGATACTTTTATTGACTAACATCTATTTGTTGTATCTATTCAAACCCCTTGGTTTGCTAATATTGCAAACTATCTAGCGAATAGAAAAGTACCACACCATTTGGCTCCATACGAGAAACGCCGCATAATAGTAAAAAGCTCTAACTATTCCTAGGTTGATAATGACCTCTTTCGCACTGGCCCAGACCTTATTATTAGAATATATGTGCGGGAGGATGAAATGACAGACATCCTCTAAGAATGCCATGATCGACCATGTGGAGGACACTTTTCTGATAAAAAGACAGCATACAAAGTACTGCACTCCAGTTATTACTGGATAATCATTTTTAAGGATGATGCCAAGTACGTTAAAGGATGTAGTAGTTGTCAAAGAATGGGTAGACCCACGACTTCAGACCAAATTCCTTTACAACCTTAGGTCATGATTGAGCCTTTTGAAAAATGGGCTCTTGATTTTGTAGGACCAATCTCTCCCATGTCTCGTAAAAATAAATATATTTTGGTTTGCACAGACTATGTTACTAAATGGGTAGAAGCTAAATCTTTGTTTAGGGCTATAGAGAAATCTGTAGTAGAATTCATATATGAAGAAATATTTACCCGATTTGGTGTACCCAGAGAAATTGTCACAGACCAAGGTACTCAATTCACTTCCAAATTAATGCAAGAGCTCACTACGAAGTATGGTATCCGATATTGCAAGTCTTCACCTTACCATCCTCAGGCTAATGGCCATGTAGAATCAACCAATAAAGTATTCAGAGCTATTTTAACCAAGACCATTTACCTACATCATAAGGATTGGATGGATAGACTTCTAGAGGATTTATGGGCCTATAGGATAACGTGGACAAATACCACCGGACATACCCCCTATGAGTCAGTATATGGCAAACAAGTCCTTTTACCTATTGAATTTCAAGTTAAAACCTTTTGTATGGCATCATAGTTAGGTATGGATTTGGACGAAGCACATAAACAACGAATCTTGTAGATTAATGAATTAGATGAAATTAGACAGGATGCGCTCCAAAGAACCATGCTAATAAAAAATCAACGGAAGAAATGGCATGATAAATTTATCAAGCAAAAGCAATTTAATGCCAGATATTGGGCATTACTATTCGATTCGCGGCTTAAAAACTTTAAAGCAAAATTAACTACCTGTTGGTTGGGCCCTTATGAATTAGTTACATCTTTTGACAATGGATCAGTAAAAATTAAAACAATTGATGGCTCAAAAGTTTCCTTTATAATAAATGGACATAGACTTATGCTTTACCACCAACCAACATCTAGACAAGATTTCGTACAAAATTTTTTACAACAAAGAGAAATGGAATTGATTGAAGAGGAAGTTAGTCCTCCTCCTCCTGATCCATGAAACCATTTTGGGTTATCATCACTTGTATATATGTAGATATTTTTTTTTCTTCTATGAATAAATAAGAGTCACTTTTGATAAAATAAATTACACGTGACTCTTTTGCTCTCTATGTTTTTATGAATAAATTGAATCATCTAACAAGTGGTTTTGCAATTTGATCATGGATACTTTATATCTATAAGAAACTCATGAAGTATTATCTAGAAAAGGTAATTACACTTGTAAGCTATTTTAACTTTTTGTAATTTTCAGTTTATAGTGACAATTAAGGATAACTCCTTGCATATCATTCTTAACCGCTCCTTTTATGATTAAGATAGTTTCTGATATTCTGATTCAGACATATATATTTCTGATTTGTTATTTCGAACAGTGCTTGATAAGACCTATTTTCATTATCATTCATCTTGTGCCTATGGATTACTAGTTCATCCTATACTTGTTATCAAAACTTGTCTCTCAAATATCTCTTTGTGATAACTCGAGAGTAGGTGGAATTTTTACCTATGGGGAACATTACTTATCTCTTCTGAAAAAGATGGATTCTAAAGTTAAAGAAAAACTTTAAGTTATTCTCTTTTGACATGATTTATGAATAAGGCCAGTATAAAAATTATTTGTAAGTTTATTCTGTAAAATTGAATTATGTGTTTTGGGGGGGCTTAGCATGCTCTAGTACCAATTAGATTCCATATATTTAATATCTTTATACAAGGCAAATCCATAGGGGTACTGAACAGACCTGTTGGCAGCGGGTCACTGCTGCGTAACAACTTAAAATTAGGAAGCTCGATAAATGCAAGTAAACCTATCGGGGTACTGAACAGGATCGCTGGTAGTGGGACTATACTTGCATGGCACCAAGATAAACCCACTGGGGTAATGAACAGGCCTGCTAGAAGCAGGGCAATATCTGGTAAAGAGGTCTGGTTAATGCACTACTATGCACATGATTCGTAAAATAATGATCATAGATACGAAATTTTTGAATTTTTTTTAAAAATAAAATGTTAAGGCCCATTATATTTACTATCACTTGAGAATCGTCGTAAGTTGGGCTTGGACCTGGCCATCTAATTCAATCAATACCTAAAATTTTATTATCCTAGAAATGGGACCCATAGTTACGTCTCTCACACACTTTGGGGTAAACTTAAAGTATTTTATGATGACAAGATATCTTTACAATGAGGCATAGGTGTCTAGCTATTCCTATGGCATTCTTTCGATTATATTATTGTCTCTTTATATGGTATTTATAAGCACTGTTGTTTTTCATAAATATACATATTTGAATCACTTTCTTTTACCAGTCAAATTTTCTTTATTAAACAATAATATCATACTCACACTTTTTATTTTCTGAAATAGACTATTCTTCTCCTTTGCATGAGGACATGCCATATCTTTGGTTTGGGGGAAGATTAGGAAGATTCAAAACAAAATATTTGTCTGCTTTTATCTTTTATTATTATGACAAAATTGCTTATCTCTCACAAATGTTAATGTGTTTTCAGGTTATAGCATGAAACATGTTCTTAAAAAACAAATCAATCGATCAATATGAAGGATTTGATAGACTTTATGAAGGATCAGAATAATGGTTCAGATGATGATCTGAATGAGATATTGTAGTATTATAGCATGAATGATTAAAAATTGTCAACCAAATTTTGTTTTTGAACATAGTTTTATTTTTGTATGGATGCTTTGACCTTAAAATTTATTTTGTTATCATTTTACTGTTAGCATATTTTTATTTAAATACACATGAAAACTATTTTTTCTCATTAACTAAGAATGTTATTTATGCATTTGAGATATATATTCAAGCTGTCCAAAGTTTGACTTTGGACATTGTTGAACTAATTATAAACTTTATAAATTTGTTTATCAAACGCATATGCTTGTTAAATGACACACATATTGAATTTTGCTATAATAGCATGGTCTTTTAAGAAATCCAAATCTTTTACTATTCCATCATTTTTCTTACACCTTCTATCTTATAAATATTATATCATAACCATTGAACAAATGCTGAATTATTTTTGAATGACAAGTTATTAAAATAAGAATGGTAAAATCTTTTCTATTTTAATCTTCTTTTATAAGATTAAAGTTTAAATTATTCCCTTCATTTTCCAAGTAGAAGGTAGTTACTAGCACAACTTTTCCTTCTTCCTTAATCATTTTCTTTTTGCTCAGTGGGACCTGGCATTTTTCTGGTTTGGGGGAATGTTGAGCCTCATTTTATTATCATTTTTGGCAATTAAATAACATATTTTAACACATATTTTATCATCTTCGGTATATTTTATGTCATGCAGATCATTATTTCAGCACAAGGTAAGAACAAATTTGATGTTACTACAACGTTGGTTATTAATATCATTTTTATGATTTTATTAATACAAAATTCTATTATTTAAATCATATTTAATGTATTATCTGATATGTATATTCACTTGCATATTTTATAGTCTGTTTAGGCAAATTAACACCAAAACACATTCAGTCTGCCTTTCTCCTGACATATCCAGCTAGCTCAAGATCCATCTTAGCATTCAGCTCGTCATCTAGTCATCGCGCAAAATTTGTTGTTGGTTTGCCATGTTTCCCCTAGATCGATGCACAATATGTACATCTCATAGTTCAGTGTTCCGTTTAGCTCACCATTTAGCTCGTACATCAGCCTACGCGTTGTCCATAACCAATTTTGGGCATTTAAATATGAAACAGCCTACAAAAAACTGATCATCCACGCATCTATATCACACAATATCTTGTAATCTCCTTCGCTCACCACATATCAACCATCTCTGTGCTGGACCAATGCATTTAACTCATGCTTTAGAAGAATCGCCACCTTGCTGCTCGCTATTCACGTGATTCAAAGGGATAGAATGACCTGCGTTCTAGAAGACCAACTGTGTCGCCACCCTAGCTCTCGACAACAACACCAGTCCACACACTTGCACTAATGAAGGACTTGCATTTTAACAAACTACTGTTGTGTACAAGCCTGCACTCAACACCAACCCATCAACCATGCTAAGGAAGGGATTGACACCACACTGAAGAGGATCTTCCCATGTGAAAGGAAGAATATCATGCCATGTTCATACTGTAGAGGTCATGCTCATCCAAAGAAGAAAGATTTCCATGCGCTGGCGTGAAATCAATAATGTGCCTTTAAATATTGACTAAAATTAGAGAGTAGTTGACCTTTGAGGGTCAACTTGCTCATCTCTCATGTAAACTATATATATCAGTCTCTACACAAAGAGCAGAGTTAGTGAGTCAGAGTTAGTCAGGAGAGTTAGAGAAGTATTTTGTTAAACACTCTAATTTTGTTTCTGAATTTGAATAAACAACTGTATGCATTGTCGTTGAAGCTTGCGTTTGAGTAGGAGTTAGCAGACATCACCCTTGATTGTTGAGAGGGCCCCTCATCAACTAGAGGTTCATTTCTTTGTTTAATTTATTTCTTTCTTTTCTGTTTTAGCTAGTCTAGTTTGAATTCCATTTTTTTTCATTAGATAAAAGTAAATGCTATTTTATTTCCTGTATTGCATTAGCTTAGTTTTCTTTCAGCAATTGAATAAGTAGATGCACGCATAGCTTTGCTTTCAGTCATTTGTTTTTAGTTATTTGCTTTTAATTATTTTATTTACAGTCATTTCATTCCAACATTGATTTCAGTTTTTATTTCCAAACATATAAAATAGTTTACTTTCATTTAGATTTAGTCTTGTTTATTTATTTCCTGTTATGAATTTGCTTATATAAAGTAGTTTGCTTTCATTTAAATTTAGTTCTGTTTATTTATTTCCTGCCATGAACTTGCTTAAGTTAATTTCTAGTTTGTTTAAATTAATTTCTAGCTTACTAATTAGTTTAATATGCAATGCTTTCTTTTTTGTTTGAGAGTTAATTTAAAGTTAATTTACTAATTAAATAGGTTCGTTTATTGATTCCATGCATTAGGTTTAGATATGCATAAATTCAGCTGAAGAATTGGTGCATTTAGGTTAGTTTTTACCATTTTAAACTGTACAGATTGCCATTCGAACTGTCTATCCATTCTACCATTCAGCCACCTTTTACAGACCTATGTTTACTCTGTCATTTAACCCTCGCTTCCATTTTTAATGTTTTTTTTAATGTATTTTAAGATTGTTTCTAGTTTGTTTTGTCAATATTTGGATTATGCTTGTAGTTGATCATTCTATTTAAGCATTAAAATTAAAGTTTGATTGTTTTAGGTTATTGATTAAGTTTTTATTATTCTTCTTTTATTTTATTTTCACCTTAAATTAAATATGGATTAAGTTGTTCTTATTTCTTGAATATTAAACACCGATTTTGCTTTACTGTTATTTTATGTCATGATTATCTTTGTTTGCATACAGAGTTTAGGGTTAGAAGTATTATTTTTAAGAGGAAGTTAGATTATTTGTAATCATAGGAATCATTCTTGTTTTTGGTATGTTTTTATTGAAGAATAGAGTTTTCATATCTTTATTAAGTTTTCTACTTGCTTCTTTTTATTATCTTTATTAAGTTTTCTATTTGCTTCTTTTCCTTAAGTTTTCTGTTTTTGCTTATAAGTTTTTCTCCGTATACCTTAACCTTGCATTTCAATAGATAGTTGTTAATAATATCTTTATCCAATGTTAATTATCCTTTAATTCAGTTGTTGTTTTAAATACAGTAGAGTAGCTCATATTGTTTTCTATTTTAATCCAATTACTTTAATAGTTGATTCTTAGGAGTTTGACTCAGTTTTTCATTTTGAAAGATCTTTCGATCTTTTGTTTATTAAAATATCTCCACAACACCCTAGGAGCCTTTTTACCTTTGCATATATTTTGTATAAACTCTAAGCTTACCAACCCTGGTTGATAATTAAATATTAGGTGTATTTAAGATAGTAGAACACACCCAACAATCCCAATAACTGATCGAATGCTCAAGTACGCAGACATTGTCCTGCATGTTGGAAGTACAAAATAACTTCAGTAAACCACTTTATTGCAAAGCTTGCAAAGTTGGGACATCTCGTAGAGAATATCGGTCCATTTCTTCATGGTCTCGTTCTCTCTACTCTAGCACCATGTTGTACCTTCCCAATTGACCACTGTTGATCATTAGAAACCATCAATTTTTCTTAATTTTGGCCATATTATAAATTTTGTATTCCACGTAGAACACAAAACTGTTCTTTAGACATGTCACGTGTTACACATGGGTTTTTCTTGAGCAAGTCACGTATAAAATGTGTGTACACGACAATATTAGTCACCTACCCATATGTACTATGTATCCTTCTTAGGGCCGTCTCAAAACCTTAAAATTTTGCATGAAAATTAAAATTGGAGTAGATAGAATGAAGGAGAGGAAAGAGCCTACCAACCTGACACTTGCAGATTCTAAAATTGTCCACTAGTTTTTCCTCACTGAGCAATCCAATTCAGAGGTGAAAACTTGCTATATTCTGTAAAAATATCAAATGGTATGTTTTATTTTGGTTTTTGAACTATATATAGAAAAATTTCAAAATTTTGAACCCATATTCTATAGTTTAACAATTATTTTTCATAAATGAACTAATTATACCACCTCTTTTTCCTTAATGCAACATGTTCGAAGTCTTTAAAAAGTAATTATCCACTCATATAGGGTAGGATTTTGTCCTCCATATGTCTTTATGCATCTATACCTTATCTGATTTTAACCCTAGGATTACCTCTTTAACCACAGACTATGATGTTTAACCATTTTCATCTCGTCTACATCATTTCTCCTCCATGGATAGGGCCTCCTTTTCATGGGTACCCTAGTTACAATACTTTCGTGTCTTTTGGTACCCATGCTGCAATTGTGGTAGGTTTGCGGGAGTCTTCTTAATAGTTTTTCATGACAAAATGAGCCTTCATTTTGCATGTTTTTGCAAGCTATCCCTTTTTACAAGGCTCCTCACCCCTATGGAGTTTCTTTAGGACCAGGTCTAACTCCTCAAAAAAGACTTGACTGCTGAGTAAACTTGTTCTTTAAGGATCATTAAGAATATGTGAACGGGAATCCACATTGGTGGTAGTTTATCGCTTTTTTGGACCTATGAATAATACAAAAAAGGAGCACTCTCTTTATTCGTAATTGAGAAGAGTATTCTCAAGCATAGGTTTATAACTTTTATAGACCCGAGGGACTAAAATTATGGAAAAGGAACACCTGGTATGATGTTAGTTTCTCTTTTTCATGTTCTAGATCTAAACCTGAAAAAGAATCTAAGCATACTTTAATTATTTTTCATGCTCACTAAAACCTAAAGAAAAAAGCATCGAGTTTACTATTGTAGCCCCCATTTCTCGTAATCAAATGGATCTTTCCAAGTGATCTTTCCTTCCTTCACACTCGTAAAACTTACGATATATGCTACTTTTGAAGGAGCATTGGGGAGGTGGTAATTTAACCTTTTTTCGGACCTTTTTGACTAATTACAAAAAAGGTGCGCCTTACTTATTTGGAAGCTAAGAGAGTTCTTCTGTGGTTTGTTTTATACTTTTCCGGCCTCAGGATACTAAATTGTATGAAAAAGCATTCCCCTAGAGTCTTTTCAAAGTTTTCATACTCTCAAAATATGAAAACACCTACAAGCATGTACTAGTTCGGGCTCATAAAATCCACGAATGAGTGACCTTATCAAGCATTATTCTCTTCCCTCTTCAATCTTGTCGAAAATGAAGAGAGACCTGAGTTGACATTCTTGGACTCATTAAAATTTAATAGGAAATATAATGAAGAATTACTCTCTTTGGGTTATAAATCATGGCAACATTTTCCTCCTTGAACATAGCACTCTCTGAAATTTTCGATACTCACATCTCAGTTTACACTTTCAGCTTAGCTATTACTTCGAGTTTTTACTCCTCCACTTTTCCTTTATACATAGGGAATCCGATCACGTCTCCATCATGACAGATAATTCTAGCTGTCCTATCTAGAATTTAAAAGCTTCCTTGGGTCATCTTTGTGTCATGCTCACTGTTCAAGGATTTATCCCTTCATCTGATTATTATCCTGATTCCCATCATTTTCCTATCCAAGTATCACTTGTGTCTACCTTCCCCAATTCAATTCTTGGTCACTATTATGATATGTTGGAGGATTCATTGCCTTCCTCATCACAACATGGTTTCTCATCGGCACTTCCTAAAGATGAAGAACTAGAGTTTTGATGATGGTACCTTAGGGTTTGCTACCTTTATTAGTGAAATCCTTTGCTTCAGTTGTTAGTTTCACTCATTGTCTTATATCTTTGAGTTCCTTCCATGTTTGACTTCAACACATCTATTCACATGGTTGGGATTGTACTAGTTCCTTTGGATTTCGATGAAGACCTTAGGTTCACATTTTTAACCTAAGTTGCACAAGATTATGTTATGATCAGTTACAGAACTTCCAGATTTTGAAGACTCGTCATTGTATATTGTGTCTTCAATCCACCTTTGTAATATACGTGGTCTTGTTACCCATATCATATGATGTAATCAAATATTGTAAAGGATCTAGTGTTCCATTATATTGAACATGGCATCCTCGGATATGATTTTGTATATGAATTTTATATGTATATGTTTCAGGTATCTCCTCTGCTACCTTGGACACTTGAGTTCTCCAAGACTAAAGGATTGTAATGTATTTCGGTCATTGATTCCCTCTGACCTCACACATTAGGAGGCATATGTTATTATTTAAAATTGCACTTCTCTAACTGAGTACTAACATTCAATATGTCGAGACACAAAAGGAAAAAATGGATTGAAGTAGCCAAAATACTATAGATGGTCATGACTGTTCATACATCATCTCCTAACTAGTTGAGTATATTTTTATTTGGACATTAGGGTTGCACACATGACTATTTTCATAGAAACCAGTGTGTCACATTTGAGTATGTTCATTTCAACTCGCATGTACATTGAACATGAGGGTTTCCTTAAACCACGGAGTGTGTCATACGTGACCTGTCTTTATCAATATTCGCGTGTACCTTAATTCGAAGTTAAAATATATAAAACACGATTAGTCCCATTCAGTTGAGCCCTTAATCATAACTATCTCAACTATATCAACCATCCTAACCTTTGAAACCTCTCTTTTACCTCATGTATAAATAGAGGAGATGGGATGGGGCTAATCTATCATTCCTAGAAGAGGAAAGTTATGCTAGTGGTATGCCTTCAAACATATTGGAGCAGCAGAAATCAATGTCCTTGGTTTGCAGAGGGAGTACTTGTTTCATAAGTTGGGTTGTAATGTCACCATTCTCTATTTATCAATAAAGAAAGTTCTTTCAATACTGTGCACTCTTTTATATGTTGATTATGGAATTATATTATAATTTCATTATGAATATGTTTTTCATGAACCATTGATATATATATATATATATATATAAGATATTTGTAGAAAGAAGTTGTTATTTGCAGGTAATTGGAGAATCCCTAGAAGTTGTGGAAGCAACTAGAAGAGGAGAAGAAAAGGATTGTATCCGACCATCATAAACCAGGTTTGCAAACTTTGCTTCCTATTGCTATTTTAGTTTATAGATATATGATTGTCTGCAAGTGTAGCATAGTAAGTTGGTAACCCAAGAGACCCTAGGTTATAAGGGTGTGTTTTCCTGAACAACAACTTCATAGGTGACTTTTCTAGGTTGTTATCACATATATAGTAGTCGGTCTACCATATTCTATTTTTCAAATTCCAATACATTTTTCAGCCAACTCCCCTACATATGAGATGTTGAGATGAGCATTTATGATAGATCATGATTTGATTGATGGACTATAGTACTCTCCCATGCCATGACTGAGTCTGAGGACACTTATATTGAGGACTTATGTAGTCATCTTAGCCATCTATAGAGAGCAATTACTGATGCCCAGATTCATATCAGTGTTTTCTCATTGGACTGATGTTGGTTCAGATGGATTATTTGCATGTTTATGACTCAGCTTATATATCTTGTGTTATGGTTATCAGAGATATTATACTCATTTTTGTGACATGTATTAGCATTTAGTGTCATGATCTAGAGGTCATATAAATATGTGGACTTGGATTTATTGTTATTATTTATTGATGTCCTTACTCAAACCTGGAAGTTCTTAATCTATACTCATTGGTTTTACCCTCCTTAGGGACAATAGAGGCAGTCATTCCCACCATACTTTGGCTTTCTAGTGTTGGTTTCATCATTCATTGTATTCACCCATCCGTTACCTTCCAGTTATGTTTTAACCCGACTTTCTATTTGACTTGTGGCATGGAGGACTTTTCCTTGCTAGAGCCTTCGTTGGACAAGCTTCTTTGTTCATTTGTGTCTCGGCTCTGTGTTTCCTAGGATGTGTTTTCTTGCTTG
This sequence comes from Pseudotsuga menziesii, assembly GCA_001517045.1. Lineage (NCBI taxonomy): Eukaryota > Viridiplantae > Streptophyta > Pinopsida > Pinales > Pinaceae > Pseudotsuga > Pseudotsuga menziesii. The sequence goes on from LPNX010797595.1 coordinate 196,236, forward strand.
AAAAAAGTAGCACTGCCATTAATAACACGTATTTGGAAATAAAATGAATATCTTATGAAAAATCTCATTCATGAAAAGTAGTGTTTTTAAACATACGTGAATGCAAGGCTAATCCTAATAAAATTGTCTTTGAAAAATATTGCAATGAAATATCTTAAAACATTCATGAAAAGTAGTGTTTTTCAACATACATGAATGCATAAATCCTAAATAATAAAAGTCCGTATAAAAAATACGTGGACAAAGGCTATAGAAAATCAAAGGACCAGAAAAGGAATGGTTCATGAAAGTTATATCAAAGGATTGCTGGCCTTATTTGTATTGAGTTGAATTGTGAGCATTTGTCAAGGAGAGTAAGCACTTCTGAAGTAACTTGCCCATTTGTCAGGCACTACCATCTCCCTTGTTGTTGTTTGTCCAGAACGTGGCAATAGTGAGTACCTCCTTTCCATATCCAAAGTGTCACAGTGTTGATTAAGCAGTCATCCTTTTTCCTAGACTTGTGAATTGCAGCCTTCACCCTTCACTAGCAAATTGATTACAACTATGAAGCGAGTCTAGTGAGACAACTTGTTTTCAATTCCAGACACTTACCTAGATGATTAGGCTCATTTTACCCTTCTAGTGCAGTTTTGCTTCACTGGATGACATGTCTAAGCAAGGAGATGATTTTGATAGATCTCCTAGGGCGTTGTATGGGGAATGGGGTCAAAACACTTATTTATACCATATTAGCCCCCTCCCAAAGAGCCTGGTAGGCCCATTTGGATAACACGGGCACCCTAGGAGGCAGTTTTTGGCACTTCACGTTTCCTAAGGCATATAAAAAATAATTAAAATGGCTACTGAAGAATTCGATTTGGGACACTAAGGAAATAAATTGGCATGGGATGATTTATTATGACGAGGGTTATTCCTTCCACTTCTTCTCTAACAGTTGCATCACTTGATGGGACCACATCCATTCTTTCGGGCATATTATATTTTTTTGGGAGCTTTTGTAGGCTCATGATTTCCTTAAGGAGGCACAATTTCACTATTTAAAAATTATATTATATTTATTGTACCATGGGGACACCTTAGGGGAGTTAGTTAACACTCCCTAAAACCACCATGTGCTTCATTTATTTTTTGTTGAGTAGGATCCCCTCTCCTAGGGTGATTTAGTCAACTTTTATATTATATTATTGGATTGATCCATGTATTGTATGTTGTGCTCATCTTAACCATTTATTAGAAAAATTGTATATTTTAATATTAGCCACTCATCTAAAAAGTGGTTAGGATTTTGGTTCTCTCATTCGTATTTAAAGGAGAGAGCTTCTCATTTGTAAGGGGTCTTTGTCTCTTCGATATGGGTAATAGAAAAACTTTTCTTGTGGATATTTTTGGATCTCCTTTACATCTGGTGTTCTTAGATGGTGATTGGAAAGTCTTTTGCTTCCTAGCATTCAGGAATTTTTTGTGAGATCTATATTTCTTTGGGAATCATTGTCTTGTCTACAGGAGGGTGACTTCAGCTTGGTCATTTTTGCAAGGCCTCCTCAACTCGCTTGGATTGGCTTCGCTCGTATTAGGGGGTTTTCATTAGTGTCATTGTGATCTACGATTTCTTGTTGCTATTTTTTTGTAGGATTTTTTGTTTCTCATGATGCAGCAAATATGATATGGTTGACCTTTGTTTTGTAGGACAGAGGGCGCATTGGCTTCTTGGGGAAAAATGTTGGACATAGAACTCATAAGAAGCTTCTCAAATTGATTGGGTCAATAGGGATCATCATCATCGAGGCATCTACAAGGTTTTCTAGAAAACATCCACAAGTTGGTAATCTTCTTCTAGATCTCAATCCATTGGCATCTGTCTTATTAAATTTTCACCTTAAAATGCTAAATAATAAAAAACCAAAGATATTGAAAAATTAGACCGCTTGATCTTGGGGAAAATTTTTTATAAGTTTCATAGATCGGGTATTTACCTAAAGGAATCACCTTCAACAATGAGCTAGAAGTGGCTAGTTTTCCCTATATGTTAAAAATTGACTTCCTAGCCCTAACTCTACCCCCTATGCTACCAGTTCCTCCCCTGATCTAACTTTTTCTGGAAAACTTCTTCCTTGGGTTTATAGATTGGGAAAATTCCCAGGTGGGTCTCCTCCAACGGTGGAAATATAATGAATCCATTGCCCTATATCTGATAGTAACTAATCCCAAACCCTAGCACTATCCCCTCTTTGGCCTCTTTTTCCCGTGTTTTGATTTTTTTACTAGAGATTCAGGTACTTTGACATTGTAATATCTTCTTTCGAGTCTATCCATTAGTACTAGATAGCCCCAATCCCTTCCTTTCCCTACCTACATTGGTCACATTTCCCAAGGCATTGAATATCTTCACCTGTTGCTAGTACGTCAACTCCAGATCTAGTATTTACCTCATAGGTCACCTATGTCCCAACTTGGATTCAATATCATACTTCCTAAAGCCCTGATCCAAATCCTTGGCTCACCTAGTGATATCATCCATAGATCTAGGGTTTCCATTACCTTACACCTTACGTACCTCAAGTCCATTTAATCTGATTTGGTTTCTAGGTTTGATCTTTCTTGTCAGGAGTAGATCTAGGTATCCCCCTTTGTTGTCTTGGGATAAGATAACATAAAGCGAAGACTGCCTCGATTGGCATGACAACCATCCATTTGGGAGTTGAGGAAATCTTGGTTACACCTCCTTAGTTTCTAGTCCCTCTACCATCCATCCTGGATCCACCTCACATAGGAAACTACAATGTTGGTGATAACATAGGTACTATTGGGTTTACTTCATAAAGCATAAGTCTGAAGCTTCTGACCTCTTCAAGGTCTTTCAAGCCTTGGTTGAGAACTAGTCTGGGAGGAATCTCAAGATCCTCAGATTTGATAATGATGAAGAGTATGTCAATCATGATTTCATCCATTATTGTGAATATGCAGGTATCCATATGCAACATTCTATTCCGTACACACCTCAACAAAATGGTGTTGCTGAGAGGAAGAATAGATCACTCAAGGAGATGGAAACCTGTATGATGGAGTCTAAAACTTTGCCACCAAATTTTTGGGCTGAAGCAATAAACTATGCATCCTATATCTAGAATAGGATTCCTTAGAAGAAACTAATGGAATCACTCCTTTTGAAGCTTGGGGTGGGCACAAGCCATATGTGACCCATTTCAGGATTTTGGGCTCAAAGGCTTGGGATAGAATTCCAACTTAAAAGAGGAAGGGTTTGCAACCCCAAAATCAAGAGTGCCTATTTGTTGGGTATTCTAAATATTCCAAAGGGTGTAATCTTATCAACTTAATAAACCAAAAATATTTCGTCGAAAGGAGTGTTCAGTTTGAAGAAGAACCTCTAATATGCAACAAAAATTGGAGAGTCCTCTTCATCACCACAACCACTAAATCTAAGTGAAGATAATAATGATTTTGATGATTCTGATATGTTTGATAATGATGATTTAATTGCATATCCTAATATTCCTACAATACCAAAATTGGAAGCAAGGACCATTCATGCAGTTGGGAAACTATCTGGGAATCCTAGTGACACTAGGAGGACTAGATCTCAATTTGAGAGTGCCCTTTCTGTGAAAGATCCATTATTTATTGAGAATTTATATTTGATGGTTGAATCATAACCTCAAACATATGAATATGCATTAGATTATACAATATGGAAAACAACCATGAAGGAATAATAGAGCTCGCTCTAGAAGAATAACACATGGGAACTAGTCAATCTCCCCCCAGGGAGAAAGCTAGTCAAGTGTAAGTGGGTTTATAAAAGAAAATTTGATGCTGATGGTTCACATTTGAAATACAAGGCAAGATTGGTATCTAAGGGAGTTGTGAATGAAACTACTCAATATTTGTGGTTGTAGGGAATACTTGGAGAGTGTGGGATTGAATCAGATACTTCCACCATCATCTATTGTGAAAATCAAAGAACCATTCGAATATACACTGATCCAATTCAAGGACGGTGAACCAAACACATTGCGATCCATATTCACTATATCAAACAACTTGTGCATCATGATACCATTTCTCTACTCTACTACACATCTTCAGAGCAAGTAACAGAGATCTTCACCAAGGTTTTTTCTGACAAGATATTCAGTAATCTCAAATAATTGTTGGGGATTTCTGATCATATGGTGAAGAATGATTGATAACAATATTTCCAAAATTTTTGTTCATGTCCATGTTTAAGGGAGGATTTTCCCCTTGGTTTTTGGCTCTTTCCTTGGTTGTATGGACAAGCAGTATGTAAAGGGTGACTAAGACTTGTTTTTTTACCTCAGAGAAAATCGTAAATTTATTTCATAACAAAAAAAATTACATTCACATGTGTATAAAAAATGTAGATGAGTACCCCATACCTTGTCAATATAAAAACAATTTACAGTTTCCATGGTATCACAAAAGCTTGTTCATTTTTTTCACATCAGGTAAAGTTTTTAGCAAAATTATCAAAATAGTCTTTTCCATAAAAAAAAACATGTATCATATATAAAAAAAATATCCATAAGTAGAAAAGCCAATCCCTATATAAAATATCAAGTGCTTGTTCCTCAATGCATAGTCTATGAAAGTAACTATAGCTGCCAGCCATATCTTGTTCTAAGATCTTCCAACAGCCAAATAGAAACTGTGAGGCTTCCTTGGAAATCCTATCATCCATCCCATTATGTTCCATGTACACATGAGTAAAAGATATATAGTTAAATCTTTATTGTAAAAGAAAAACTTCCTCAAGTTTAGGAAGTAGTTAGTACACATCACATCTGGTAGAACCTCTAGCCCAATCAAGTACAATCATGGAATCACAAAAAACTTGCAAAGTGTGTCAATTCTGTTCCAGAGAAAATAATAGTAGAAGTTTTAGAGACATGAATTCAACATAGTTGTTGGAACCTATCCCAAGGGGGGACTATAAAAGGAAAGAGTATGAGTTGGAAAGATATAGGAAACCCCTACCCCCACAAGAAAGATGTTTCTCCTATGAGGAGCCAACGAAAAAACCCTAAGGTATAGAATGATCAATCTCCTCTACCCAGACAGATCTAGTAGATTCCAGGATTTTCTATGGGAAATGTTGAAATATAGCCAAAATACTGGAAATAATCACCTCCAAAGGCATCCTTAGATATTGAAAAATAGTTTTTTTTTTGGCCATCCAGACGCCCCATGATATAATGCATGCAAGATCCTTATAAGGTAATAATATTTCTCATTGAACCATAGCCGAAACGTTTCCATAAAATTTGGCCCATGCAAAATAAAACTGGCATTGAGTGCTAATCCAACCCCCTACCAAATATGATGAGTATATTGACAATGCAGAAAAAGATGATCAAGTGTTTCAAGAGAGTTGCTGTCTAGTGCACATCTCCCTGGACCCTAGAAGCATCGACGTTGTAGTGCATCCCAAGAAGGGGATGTATTCTCTAGTATAATCCAACAAAGAATATTGGATTTTGTAGGACACTGCAACTTCCAAAGTTTCTTCCACCACCATAATATAGGCCGATTCTAAGCCTCCAAATTCAGTTGTATATACCCATGCTGAGGTGTATATTTTCCATATGTATGGTGTGCCCAAACAAGTGAATCCACCTGAGATGATAGTATATTGTGAGAAATTCTTAGTATATTTAGATAATTTTCCCATTCTCTTGAAAGGTCAATTAGTAAACCCAGCTCAGTTCCAGAAACCCAACCTTGATGCCACATTGTTGAAAAACCAGGAGAAGTCAATTGTGAAAGAAAAATGATCCCTCGATCAACCAAAAAGGACCTTAAATTCTCTGATAATATGTGTGCACCATTAGAACCCACCCAAGGGCCCAATCCAACCCAAATCAAACAACTGTCACCCACCTGCCAAATCAATCCAGAACCAATGAGTCCAAAATATTGTATAATAGCCTTCAAAATAACATAGCAACCCCTACTTTGTTTTTCATCCAAATGGATCCAATCCATAATTGAAAGAGGAGTAATGTATTTTTGATGTATCACCCAAGACCACAAACTTTCTGTGTGAATATGTATCCATGAGACCTTCGTATCCAATGCTTTAGAAAAGAGAAAAATAGTTTTTAAGCCCCGTTCCCCTAATGCCTTGGGGATGGCTAACCTCTCCCAATGAACCCATGGCATGACCTAATGATCTGCATTCCCCCTGTTATAGCTGATTTCACCACTCCAGGTGAATCACACTTTGTATGGCCTTCCCCTATCCCTCTGCAAACTCCTTGGACCCCTTGGACCATTTTTTGTCCTTTGATGTTTCCTTGACCATCCCTAAAAACATGTGAAAAATGATATACGTGACTTTTAAACCCCTAATCATGTGTATATGTGGGTTTGACCCCTAAAATTGCATACATTAGGATGTGTGCATAATCCAAATCCTTTTGGAGTTTTCCTGGACATGGATCTGACTCACTTGACTCCTGGCCTTCCCTCTGCCTTGAGATCACTCAAATTCGACCTTTCATTACCCCTTTGAAAATCTATATAAGGAACTCTATGGTACATTGAAGGCATATAAGAGAATTGAGAGTAAAGAAACTATAGTCCATTGTTGCTGGAACTTATGCTTGAGTCTGCATCCCTTTGTCCCTTGGAGCACTTTTGTGTTCTTCCCAAGCTTGCCTTTTGCTTGTGAGCTTGCTATCGAGAGATGGAGGATTGAGGTGGTGGAGGCCCAAGCGGGGGATTCAGTTTCTCCGATTTGTAGATGTGCCAACCGAGGTTGTATTCATTGTAATATCTGATTTTATATTAATAGAAATATCTTTTCCTGTCCAATAATGTATCTTTGAATAAATATTTTATCCATGGATGTTTTCAAATGCTTATACATTGTTGATTATATATGCTATAATAGATCTAACACCAATATATATAGTATGCTTGTATTGTTTACTTGTTGTTGAGGAAGTAATCTATCAATTCAATATGAAGTTGGAAATCTCAACGGGGATCTACTTCAACCATCGAAAATAAGGTACGAGGTTTGATCCTTTAGTGTTAGACATTTAATTTCTATTGCATATTGGAAAGGATTCATTTTTGGAGTCAAGCTGTCTGTTGTGGTACCTGTTATAGTTTATTTTACCACTCTAGGTGAATCACACTTTCTATGGTCTTCCCCTATCCCGCTGCAGACTCCTTAGACACCATGGACCATTTTTTGTCCTTTAATGTTTCCTTGATCATCCCTAAAAACATGTGAAAAATGATACACGCGAATTTTAAACCTATAATCACGTATATATGCGGGTTTGACCCCTAAAACCGTGTACATCGGGATGTGCACAAAAATCCAAATCCTTTTGAAGTTTTCCTTGACATGGATCTAACTCACTTGACTACTAGCCTTCCCTGTGCCTTGACATCACTCAGATTCGACCTTTCATTACCCCTTTGAAAAGATATATAAGGAACTCTATGGTACATTGAAGGCATATGAGAGAATTGAGAGCAAAGAAACTATAGTCCATTGTTGCTGGAACTTATGCTTGAGTCTGCATCCCTTTGTCCCTTAGAGGACTTTTGTGTTCTTCCCAAGATTTCCTTTTGCTTGTGAGCTTGCAATCGAGAGATGGAGGATTGAGGCCCAAGTGGGGGATTCAGTTTCTTTGGTTCGCAGACATGCCTTCAAAGATTGTATATATTGCAATCTCTGATTTATATTAATAGAAATATCTTTTCCTGTCTAATAATGTGTGTTTGAATGAATATTTTATCCATGGGATTATTTCAAATGATTATACATTGTTGATTATATATGCTAGAATAGATCTAACACCATGATATATAGTATGCTTGTATTGTTTACTTGTTGTTGAGGAAGTAATTTATCAATTCAAGCTAAAGTTGGAAAGCTCAATGGGGATCTACTTCAACCGTCCGGAATAAGATACGAGGTATAATCCTTTAGTGTTAGACATTTACTTTCTATTGCATATTGGAAAATATTGATTTTTGGAGTCAAGTTGTCTGTTGTGGTACCCCAAGCCATAGGCATTTCTCTCCATAACAGAATTGGTGACTCCACTAGGGCCTCCACCACCTCAATCCTCCATCTCTCAATAGCAAGCTCACAAGCAAAAGGCAAGCTTGGGAAGAACAAAAAAGTGCTCCAAGGGACAAAGGGATGCAGACTCAAGCATAAGTTTCGGCAATAATGGACTATAGTTTCTCTAGCTGGATCTCCTGGAATTCACTGTGGAAAATCTGAGCCCAAATGGGTAAAAGTTTCAAATGTTTTATAATATTTTGAATTGTTTAATTTTTATAGAAAATTTTCAAATATTTGAAAATTTTTACCCCCTTTCCTATAGTTTTGACATTTTCTAACCATTTTGGACTGTTTTTGACATAATTCATGATGTAGAGGACCTTTTTCAGTGCTGTTTCAGCCGTTCGATTGACTCGTTCGTACCGATATTAGGTATCATGTATAAACTGGAATATAGGTTAGGTTTCATAAACTTTTTCATTTTGCATGACCTTATGACCATTTCATCATAACCTTTGGTACGAACCCACTCTATTGTGTCGTGGAACCTTCTTGCTGCTTTAGAAGTGGCATGATATGAGTGGTGGAGCTTCACCTTACATGGGTACCCTAGTTAGCGCCTTATTTTCATTTTGTTCCCATGTTGATGTTTTCTCCTTTAGGGTGTGGGAGTCCATTGTATAGTACTTCCATGATATTTCGCAAGAGCCTCATACTCCTCTTGATCTTTTGCTAGCCTATTTCCCTCAGGACTCCCTCATGTCAAGTTGTGAATGCATTATCATGAGCTTTGCCTACTTTATTGAGCTTTATGCCGGCTTCCCTGGCATTGCATTTCAACCATATGGCCCGAGCTTGTCTCATGTCTAGCCATGTAGGGCCATCTTTTATATCCTTCGCAGCTTGTTTCCCTTTTTACGAGGAGGGGATTTTCCCCCGAGTGTCGATATCCTACACATGTATCCTTGCATTGAGCATAGGTATGTTCCACTGCTTGGAACTAGTTTGTTTTCCTTTATGACACTTGTCTCCTCCTAGTTTGTAACTATAAAGCAATTTTAGTTTTTTTCAAGGTTTTTAAATAATTGAAAAAGTCCAAAAAAACCAAAAAACCAAAAAGCCAGAAAAGGAAAGATGTTATTTGTGGCAGCTATCGAGTCATGTCGCCTTCGAACAGAGCATTATATATCACATCCATTGGTTGGGTTATAGTTTGACTTTAGGAGCTGTACTCGTTTGTCTGAGTTTATCTCCACTGACTGGTTAAGCTTCCAGTCCCTATGGAGCCTCTGTCGATGCCTCCTGTGTGGCAGAGATGTCCCAGTTTGTATATCGAGTCTATGCTGCCTTTATTCAGTCACCATACACCGTTATGCTCTTGTTCAAAGGAATTTGAAGCTTGATTCAGTCATTCCTCGGTTATCTTGACTTTGCATGTTGGCCATTCCCGGTACAATTACTGGTTTGTGCACCTTATGATTGATTCCTTCCACATTATACAGCTTTGCTGAGTATCTTGTGTTGGATGATGGGGGATTCCTTAATTCCCTCCTTCCAGTGGATTTCATCCCATCAACTTCAGATCATTTATTCTGAGATTGGAATCTAGAGTCAGTTTGAGTGCCTTGAGACTTGCAGTCATCAGTGGTAGGTTCTCTCATCATCAACAGTCTTTGGGAATACATCAATGACCCCTGATTGATGGATCCTCTCAAGTGTTCGACCTCAACACATTTATTCACACTTGTTATTTTGCACTCTAGTACCTTGATTCCCATTTTCATTATCGGTGGGTGATCTTGTGTATTTTAACAGTATACATCAATGACCAGTAATCAGACGATGGACAACTATGTTCAACCTCGACACCTCTATTCACATAGTAGGACATGTACTTGTAGCATTTTGTGTAGAAGAATTTCCAGATTGGTGGCATATCTTATATGCTACCTCCTTGATTGTGCCATTGTTCATGAGATTTCAACTCTCGTGACTTGATTCCAGTACATGTCAGACATTTCCAGCCATTATGGAGATCTTGATATGTTATATATCTTCAGCCATTATGGAGATCATGGTCCTTTGTATATCTTCATCATGGAGATTTTGATCTATGTATATTGTATGTGGCCATGACCACTTATGTCATATCTTGTATCATGCCTATTCATGGCCATTGTACTCTTATGTATCTGGGACTGCTATATGTATTTGTAGTTATGTGCAGAGTTGTATTATTGTACTATGCTGATTGGGTGGCTAGTCTTCCATTTGCGATCCTTCATCACACCACTTCTGGGATGGACGTAAAATGTATTTCGGCCATCGAAATACCCCTTTGACCTCACACATTAGAGGGCATCTGTTATAGCTAATTTTACCACTCCAGGTGAATCACACTTGGTATGGCCTTCCCCTGTCTCGCTGCAGATTCCTTAGACCCCGTGGACCATTTTTTGTCCTTTAATGTTTCCTTGATCATGCCTAAAAACATGTGAAAAATGATAAACACGACTTTTAAACCTATAATCGCGTATATACATGGGTTTGACCCCAAAAACTGCGTACATCAGGATGTGTACAAAAATCCAAATCCTTTTGGAGTTTTCCTTGACATGGATCCAACTCACTTGACTCCTGGCCTTCCCTATGCCTTGAGATTGCTCGGATTCGACCTTTCATTACCCTTTTGAAAATCTATATAAGGAACTCTATGGTACATTGAAGGCATATGAGAGAATCGAGAGAAAAGAAACTATAGTCCATTGTTACCGAAACTTATGCTTGAGTTTGCATCCCTTTTTCCCTTGGAGCACTTTTGTGTTCTTCCCAAGCTTGACTTTTGGTTTTGAGCTTGCTATCGAGAGATGGAGGATTGAGGTGGTGGAGGCCCATGTGGGGGATTCAGTTTCTCCGGTTCGAAGATGTGCCGTCAGAGATTGTATCTATTGTAATCTATGATTTATATTAATAGAAATATCTTTTCTTGTCCAATAATGTGTGTTTGAATGAATATTTTATCCATGGGATTATTTCAAATGATTATACATTGTTTATTATATATGTTAGAATAGATCTAAGACCATGATATATAGTATGCTTGTATCATTTACTTGTTGTTGAGGAAGTAATTTATCAATTCAAGCTAAAGTTGGAAAGCCCAACGGGGATCTACTTCAACCGTCCAGAATAAGGTACGAGGTTTGATCCTTTAGTGTTAGACATTTACTTTCTATTGCATATTGGAAAAGATTGATTTCTAGAGTCAAGCTGTCTTTTGTGGTACCCCAAGCCATAGGAATTTCTCTCTGTAACAGAATTGGAAACTCCGCTGGAGAGTTCCTAGTAGTTTTCCTTTGGGGGTTTTCTATCAGCATTCAATGACTTTGAATTGATCTTTCTCTCTTATTTCTGTGTCCGGTATGGGGGCATGTTTTCTTGGTAGTGTCTAATTGGTGTGAAGTTTGTCTCAGCTTATCTGTTTGCCTTAATTTTAATGCACCTTTATTCCTGTACGTGAGTTTTGAACTCACAGTCACGTATACACGTGGTTTTCTCTACCATTTCCACGTATACACAGGGGTTTACTGTGAACAGTTGCATATGCCCTTAGTTTTTCCTTTTAGTGGAATTTAAATGGTTGCTGGGTGAATTTTGATGATTGTTGAGTCTCCTTTGATACTACCAAAGTCTGTATACACCTCTGTTTTTGACCATAGACTTTTTTTTAGGGTAAATTTCTTTTTTTAAGAATGTTCTTGTCATGGCATTTTTGATTTTTTGTTTGGGATTAGTGCATTAGACTTATTTTACCTTAGTGATTTGCTTGAGTGTTGCTTGAGTGTGCTTGCAGAGTCTGGGGGTTGTAGAATCATTCTTTTGCTTTTTATATCTCATTTTATTTCAAAAAATCCAAAAATATTTGCTTATCATCATGCATTGCATTTTGCATTTTGCATAGTACTTGCACTAGATTTGTTTTGGAGTATTAGTCAAGATTTCATATAGGAAATCTTGCATTATCATTTGAAGAAAATTGTGCATTTCACGTAGTAGCATACCTTGTTTTCATGGACACAATGCATGTGCATTGATTGTTAGGTGTTCATTTTACTTCATGTTGTGTCATAACACCATTAGTTGCATGGCCATATCCCTCTTTTGAGTAATAAAGCCAATTAAAATCAACGCTTAATTAAAATGAACTACATTATTTTAATTGATAGGGTTCACCAACAAGATTAGGTTTTAGGGTCTTGGAATAGTTCATTGTGAGTAAATTATCCAAGACCACTAAACAACAACATGTATGTGTTTGTCCAGGTGAGTGTGTGAAATTCCTTGGTATAACCAGTGTTTCTCAGGATCCTCCTCTCAAAAGGGATTTAAGCACGAGGCAGTGTGAGCGGTTATGATTGGGATGACCCCTAGTTGTAACTAAGTAGAACCAGAGATATTTCTAGGATTGTATTCATATTTGGGGGCTCTTTCGAGAGTTTCAGGCTTTGCTACCCTGCCCATACGGTCAATCCCGCCTGCTATTGTCCACCTGAGAATTGATTATATTGAGGTGACCTTAGTTTCCTTACCCAGGTTATCGAGGGGGTACTTTGCAGGGGTTATTTTGCAGGTGTCCCAGCCAGGTAGAGGTCAAATAGCATAGTCTCTTTATGCATTGAAGCTGAGGGCCACTATAATTGGTTACGTACCTTCATTTGTAGTGTATGGGAGTTTTGAGCCTCTCCTAGGCAAGACATACCTGCTTCCTTTGGGAGCTCACATATCCTCCCCTTGGTTTGCTTGTATTTTGGCTGTAGATTTTCTTAGGAGTGTGCTCTTTGTGCACTAGTTGGCCTTTGGGATCATAGTTACTTGAGTATTTATGGTCTCTTGATTTTGGGTCCTTTTATTTTTGGCATGCCTGGTATCCTATAACCCGTCCTTGGTCCTAGTATGGACCCTGGTGTCAGACTTGGGGGCATCACAGCCCCTTACCCTACTCATAGATTTGGGAATGGTCACATTCTGTCCTCTACTCCATTTTTGGAGGATTTTTATTCGTTTTGCTCGGTCTTTACACCAGTGGTCACACTCATAGGGGTGGTAGTGGATGCATGAATGTTGGGTCTACACCTTACTTTCCTTTTTATGTCCCATCGTTCACCGCATTGTTTCCTTTGGGTGCAGTTGTCATGATCATGGTCCAGTTGTTGTACACCCTCTTCAAGGTTTTGACCCGTTCGTTCCTATCACAGGTATTATGTCTGAACTGGCATATAGGTTAGGATTTCACATCCATTTTCACTTATGCATTGCCTTATGACCATTCCATCTTAACCTTAGGTACGAACCCATTCTATGGTATCACAGAACCTTCATGCTACTGTTAGAAGTGGTACTATGTGAATGGTAGAGCTTTCCTATAAATGGTTTCCCTAGTTATCTCCCTTGTGCATTTGGTACCCATGTTGTGAGTCCTCTCTTAGGTCTGGGAGTCCCTTTTAGTCCCACCATGTCCTTGAGCAAGAGCTTCATACTCCTCTTGAACTTTAGGCTGGCAATTTCCCCAGGACTCCCTTGTATATGTCAAGTTGTAATTGCATTATCATGAGCTTTTCCTGCCTTATTGAGCCTTACACCAGCTTCCCTGACATTGATTTTTAGCCATATATCCTGAGCTTGTCTCATGTCTAGCCATGCAAAGCCATTTTATATATCCTTTATAGCTTGATTCTCTATTTTTACCGGGAGGGGATTTTCTCCCGAGTGTCGATATCCTACACATATATCCTTGCATTGAGCATAGGTATGTTCCACTACTTGGAACTAGTTTGTTTTCCCATATGACACTCATCTCCTCCTAGTCTATAACTATAAAGCAGTTTTATTCTTTTTCAAGTCTTTTAATTATTTGAAAAAGTCCAAAAAAAATAAAAAAAACAAAAAAGCCGGACATGGAAAGATGTTATCTTTTGGTAGCTGTCAAGTTGTGTCGCCTTCGAACAGAGTACTATATATCACATCCATTGGTTGGGTTTATAGTTTGACTTTAGGAGCTATACTCATTTATCTAAGTTTATCTTCACCAATTGGTTAAGCTTCCAGTCACCATGGAGCCTCTATCGATACCTCTTATGTCGCAGAGATGTCCCAGTTTGTAGATCGAGTCTATGCTTCCTTTATTCAGTCACCATTCTCCGTTATGCTCTTGTTCGAAGGAATTTGAAACCTGAGTCGTCCATTCCTCAGTTATCTGGACTTTGCATGTAAGCTATTCCCAATACAGTTACTGGTTCGTGCACCTTATGATCGAGTTCTTCCACATTATACAGCTTTGCTGAGTACCTTGTGTTGGATGATGGGGGATTCCTTAATGCCCTACTTCCAGCTGATTTCATCCCATTGACTTCAGATCATTTATTCTGGGACTGGAATCTAGAGTCATTTTTGAGTGCCTTGAGACTTGTAGTCATCAGTGGTAGGTTCTCTCGCCATCGACAGTATTTGGGAATACATCAATGTCCCCTGATCGATGGATCCTCTAAAGTGTTCGACCTCAACACATTTATTCACACTTGTTAGTTTGCACTCTAGTACCTTGATTCCCATTTTCATTATTGGTGGGTGATCTTGCGTCTGTTAATGGTATACATCAATGACCGGTAATCATACGATGGACTACCATGTTCGACCTCGACACCTCTATTCACATAATAGGACATGTACTCATAGCAGTTTGTGTAGAAGACTTTCCAGATTGGTGGCGTCTCTTATATGCTACCTCCTTGATCGTGCCAGTGTTCATGAGATTTAAGCTCTTGTGACTTGATTCCAGTATATGTCAGACATTTCCATCCATTATCGAGATCTTGATCCATTTTATATCTTCAACCATTATGGATATCATGGTCCATTGTATATCTTCATCATGGAGATTCTGATCTATGTATATTGTACGTGGAGATGACCACTTATGTCATATCTTGTATCATGCCTATTCATGGCCATTGTACTCTTATGTATCCGGGACTGCTATATGTATTTGCAGTTATGTGCAGAGTTCTATCATTGTACTATGCTGATTGTGTGGCTGGTATTCCATTTGGGATCCTTCATCACTCCACTTCTGGGATGGACTTATAATGTATTTCGGCCATCATATAACCCCTCTGACCTCACACATTAGGGGGCATCTGTTATAGCTGATTTCACCACTCCAGGTGAATCACACTTTGTATATCCTTCCCCTATCCCTCTGCAGACTCCTTGGACCCCTTGGACCATTTTTAGTCCTTCGATGTTTCCTTGACCATCCCTAAAAACATGTGAAAATTTATATACATGAATTTTGAACCCCTAATCACGTGTATACACGGGTTTGAACCCTAAAACCGTGTACATCGGGATGTGTGCATAATCCAAATCCTTTTGGAGTTTTCCTTGACATGGATCTGACTCAGTTGACTCCTGGCCTTCCCTATGCCTTGAGATCGCTTGGATTCGACCTTTCATTACCCTTTTGAAAAGATATATAAGGAACTCTATGGTACATTGAAGGCATATAAGAGAATTGAGAGCAAAGAAACTATAGTCCATTGTTGCTGGAACTTATGATTGAGTCTGCATCCCTTTGTCCCTTGGAGCACTTTTGTGTTCTTCCCAAGCTTTCCTTTTGCTTGTGAGCTTTCTATCGAGAGACGGAGGATTGAGGTGGTGGAGGCCCAACTGGGGGATTTAGTTTCTCCGATTCGTAGACATGCCGACAGAGGTTGTTTCCATTGTAATCTTTGATTTTATATTAATAGAAATATATTTTCCTGTCCAATAATATATGTTTGAATGAATATTTTATCCATGGATGTTTTCAAATACTTATACATTGTTGATTATATATCCTAGAATAGATCTAACATCAATATATAGTATGATTGTATTGTTTACTTGTTGTTGAGGAAGTAATCTATCAATTCAAGATGAATTTGGAAAGCTCAACGGGGATCTACTTCAACCGTCCGGAATAAGGTATGAGGTTTGATCATTTAGTGTTAGACATTTATTTTCTATTGCATATTGGAAAGGATTGATTTCTAGAGTCAAGTTGTCTGTTGTGGTACCCCAATCCATAGGAATTTCTCTCCGTAACATCAATCCAAAACCAATGAGTCCAAAATATTGTATAATAGCCTTCCAAATAACATAGAAACCCCTACTTTGTTTTTAATCAAAATGGATCCAATCCAGAATTGAAAGAGGGGCAATGTATTTTTGATGTATCACCTGAGACCACAAACTTTCTGTGTGAGTAAGTATCCATGAGACCTTTGCATCCAATGCTTTAGTAAAGAGAAAAATATTTTTTAAGACCCATTCCCTTGGTGCCTTGGGGATGGCTAACCTCTCCCAATGAACCCATGGCATGACCTGATGATCTACATTCCCCCTCCAAAGGTAAGCAAAAAATATTTATGCATCCATTCTAGAATACCCTTTGGTATCCAAGAGATCCAAAAAATAGGTATTGCTTCCAAAACATATTTTATTAGAACCAATCTTCCAGCTCTAGAAAGCCAACGGTAGATCCAACCCAAAAATTGATTTTCAAATTTTTCTAAAAGCCACATCTAATAAAAAATGTAATATGCATTTGGCTTGAGATAAAAGCCCAAATATTTGAGTCCATCCTCAATCTGAATAGGCTTAAAAGGAATAAAGAGGAGTGCCAACAAATCTCCTAAGCATCCAGTAATGAGTATGTGATGGTAGATTTATCATTGTTTATAACCATACCCATTGCATCTTGAAACAAGATGAGTCCTTCTTTGAGTTTTTGTATATCCTAATGTGAGCCCTTAGAAAAAATGAGAATATCATCAATGAAGAGTAAGTGATTAATAAAATTACCTCAGAGATTGGAATGCCTTTTGAGGATCCATGTGCCTTAGAATCCAATAAAAAATGACTCAAACCCTCAGCCATAAGAAGGAACAATAACAGAGAGAGTGGACATCCTTGCCTCAATCCATGACTCGTAGTGAAAAAAGGGCTAGCAAATCCATTTATAAGAACAAAAAAACTTACCATAGTAAGGAAAGCCATAATCCACTTTATAAAATCATAACAGAACCCCAAGTGTGTAAGTAGCATCTAGATAGAAACCCAACTGACCATATCAAAATATTTTGAGGTATATATATTAACAACTACCCCTTCAATATTCAAGTTTTAATAGTGTGCAAACCTTGTTGTGCCACTCCAGCAACCTCATGGATCTATCGACCCTCAAGAAATCCAAACTATTAACTATAAATACAACAAGAGAGATCAATAACTTTTAATCTCCTGGAGATCACTTTTGTAATGATATTATAAAGGTAGTTGCAAAGAGAGATATGGTGGAAATCATCAAAATTTTCAAACTGATCCTTTTTTTGGATAAGAGCAATAAAAGTGGAATTAATCGGTCCATGAACATGACCAGCCAACTAATATTCTTCCACAACTTTTAATAGATCAACCCCAATAAGATCATAAAACCCAATGCAAAATTCTACTGGCCAACCATCTGGTCCCAGAATTTTGTCCTTTTGAAATGAGTGAAGTATCTTGAGTAATTCATCAACAGTGACAACCTCCATCAACTGTCGATTATCAAATTCATTTACAAATCCAGCAAAAAGTTGAGCAGTATGAACAATTTTCCCAAGAGATGAACCAGGAGGAGCCAAAAAAGGCTCCCCAAAATGTCGCACCCCCAAACTAGCCAAATCATCAAAAGAAGAAACAGGGGCACCCAGATCATCATTGAGTTCCCAAATGGTGTTGGATAATTTCCTACCCTTTCCAAAATATTGAAAAAAAATTGTGTTTTCATCCCCACAAGTAAGCATAAGTGCTCACATTTTTAATATCCAAGCAGCTTCTTTTCCCCCCAAAATTTTTCTTCATCTAGCTTCACACACAAAAAATTCATATTTAGTTTTCTGATCCAGAAAACTGAAACCATGTTTATTGAGTATTTTATTCAAAAAGCGTTCACAATAACAAAAGTCCTATTCATCATGCACATGTTTATCATGTTCCCAAGTGATAGTAGCTTTCTTTAAAATACTCAAATTCTCCATAAACAGAACCCCATCAAAATTACCAGTGTTAACCCAAAAAATCCCTCACTTAGCTCTACATGGCCTACACTACCCAAGGACACCCATGCACAACCCTCATTTTACCCCATTTGACCCCCACAGCCTCAAGAAGGCTTAAAATGAGAAAAATGGCTTAAAACCCCCTAAAAGGAGCCTAAATAGCTATCTTAGGGGATAAAGCCTCCAAAAAGGGGCTAAAACCCCTCAAAGGAGCCTAAAACCCTAAAAGGACCTAAATTTTGATCGAAAGGGGATAAAAGCCCAAAAAAGGGGCTAAAGCCCTGACCAGGGGCTTAGAGCCCTAAAAAAGCTATAAATAGAGGGGTGGGGGTCACTCTCAAAGAATTCTCCCTTGCATACTATTATGTTGCCCGAGTGGATGCCTTGAGACCATTTGTCTCTCAAGCCACCCACACTCCCTCTCATCCATCCTCCCATTGAACCATAGCTCCCCAATTGCCAAGAGAGAGAGGTGCTTCTCCAAGCTAGGGCATGGTGGCCCATTCCACCAAATAAAGGTATAATGTTTACTTTGTCTTGTTTATTTAGTTTTCTCTAACCCATATTTTCTTGTAGGTTTCCATTATTTGTTTGCAGGTTTTCTACCATGTTCTTGCAGGGTCTTGGAGATAAACCCTAACCTTGTTTACAGAGGGGTGTGTTTTTTCTTTCATTTCAATTCATTTTTATGTTCTGTTTGTTTATTTTTCCTTGCATTCACCACCAGGAACCTATCCTTCTATCCTATAGATAAAATATAGCCATTCCTGCCCTGTAGCAAGGGAGAAATCCCTGCTACAGGACTGGCCACCATACCAGGTCGATCCCATAGGATCCCTGGGTTTATTTTTTCAAAATTTTAGTTTTTAGTTCACTTTTTTCCCTAGTTTAATTTTCTGTTAAAATCTAGCTTAGATTCTTGTTTATTTACATTTCCAGTTACTACCGAGCATCCTCAAGGAAAATTCGAGTCCATTTGGCCATAGTACAGGTCACTGTTGGCCAGATCTGACTCGGGGTCAAAAACAATTTTAGTTTCTGTAGTAGGTCGCTCTTATTGGGCCCAGAAAGGGGACAAGGTTGCTCATTTTGGCCTCATAGGTGCAACTAGGTCGCCTATTTAGCCCCGAAAGGTGCGACCCCATTCCATAAGTCAGCTCGCTTCTGTTTGCAAATTCTGAGTGACCCCCTCACTTGTTTTTGGAAAAATTTGGTGACCCCCTCACCACATTTGACCTGAAAAGTGCGAGCTATCACTCAGAGTTTGATTTTTTAATAGTTAAGGACTATCAATGCGGCTCAACCAGCTCTATCCATCCAAACTATGTTTATTTCTGTTTCTATTTTTGTTTATGTCCATTTCATTTATAGAACAAAGCTTGATTAAATCAAAGTGTAAATCAATACTTAATGGGTTAATGAACATAGTCTGATTAAAACATACTTAAAATCAACATCTTTCCTAACCATTCCTCCTCTACCTAGTCATCACCCTTTGTGGTATTATGGGATAAGACAAAGGGTGAAGCTCATATAGTAATAGGAACTTCACCTAATATTTTTTGAAGCCACTAAAAACAGGTGACTTGGAAGGTAGAGGGGGTAGAGAAGGAGGGCTTCTCATGGCACTCAGCATTTTCCCTATTGACCAACCTTGCATCCGAAGGGTGACCTGTGGATCTACAGATGGGCTTGGTCCCATTGTGTCGAGAGCCCAACACCTTCTCTTGGTTGAAGAGTGTTTGTTCCAGAAATTGTTTCCAAGGCCAAAGAAACAAGCCAACACACACTCAAACAAAACTCAATAAAAAAAATTAGGTTTAGGGTTTTCTTGAAAGGTTTCTTGGTTGTGAACTTTGAGAAGGACAGGGAATACACTCATGAGCAAAGTAATAACTAAATCATAAACAAAAGAATACAAAGATGCATAATACATTCAACAAGATCCAATAGAAACAGTATTGAAGTTCATTCATAAAAGACAAGCATCACTAGCATATAAACATAAACCAGTAAATGAATATATCATTTAAGCAACTAAACAAGCTGAACAATGAAGCCAACACAGAAACTAAAGGATAAAAGTGTCATATATCTCATAGTTTCATCATCAAATGCATATAAGAGCTTTATACTTAACTCATGAACAAGTCTGCAGACCTCCTGAAGCTATCCCAAAAATCAGAACCCTGCCAATGACTTTCTAACCTCTCTAAATAGTGTTTTTTACAAAATCAGTTAGGGGTCAAAAACCCTAATTGCCTCAACCTATTCGATGGGATAAAATGAAATTTAGAATATTACAAAATATACTATTTTCTAAAAATAGTAAAACAACTAACTAACATGTTCCTCAAAAAGAGATAACAAAAAACTAAATCAAAAGCTAACTCATAGCTCTTTTGATGCCTCAGCCAGCAGAGCAATGCCATCTAGTGCTTGAGCTTTCCTCTTAGCTTTCTTCTGCTCCTGCTCCAGGTCAGTTATCTTCTTGGTGAGTTCCTCATTTCTCTGCTGCAAGTCTTTCACTGTCTTCTCCAACTCTGAACAGTGCAAATCAGTGGTTCCTTTTCTTTTGAGAACCTCTTTAGACACTGCTGTCAGCTCATGACAATGGTTATTGACATCCTGAAGATCTTCTTTAAGCTTTCTGTTGGCCATCATCAACCCCTCATTGACCTCTTGCATATGTTTCATCTGCTGTTTGTACTGCTAAATAATTTTCTGCAAGTTTTTTTTATCTATGTCAACTGACCTTCCTGTCATGATCTCTTGTTCAAAACTAGGGATCTCAGGTATGTCTGCATCCTTTATTAATAGGTTTGGAATATTAGAATCTTTCATAATACCTGCTTGCCTAAGTATAAATTCATCTCCCTCTTCCCATTCTTGATCTTCAACAGGAGGTATTTCATCTTTTTCTTTTTTCTACTGCTTTATCAGTTCATTTCTTATTTCAAGGAATATAGCAAACAATTCAGATTCAGGATGCCTTAACTCTTTTACAGACTGTGATAATCCTTTTACCTTTACAGGATGAGAAGAGGAAGCTTTAGCAACTGTTTTTCCCTTGTTTTTACTTTCCATTTTACCAATTTCTGTCTCTTCATTTGAGGAAGTATCAGTCAAGATAGTCTGTTGTTTGGAATTCAATTTTGGATTGAGCAACGTCTTCATATTCCATATTAGCTTATTTGTTAGCCTTGTTTTAGGCCTCCAATATGGGGTTACAATCCTTGTCTTCTTCTTATTAGGTTTGGCTGCTTTGATCTCTGAAGTGAAGAATTCTCTACAGGTTTCATGCTTGACTTCTGCTTTATAAATGGCCTGATCTTCTTCTAGTAAATATCCCTCATCATCTAAGAGAATGGTGAGTGGACTTCTCTGTTGGGTTTGAAAATCCTCCTCAGGAATAGCAACCTTTTCTATAAGAGCAGCTCTAGTTTCCTTTGAAACTGTTGCTGGTATCAACTACTGTCTAGGCTGCAATTCCTCTTATGAAAACAGTGAATACCTACCTGTAGTACCAACTGAAAACACTTTGGGTTTACTGTCAACCTCCCCATGCTCTGCTACCTTCTCAACTTTGACATCCTCCTTGTCTTCAGGTTTATCTTTTTGACCTAATTTTCTCATCATTACCTTCCCTTTGTCCGCTTGCCTCTTAGGCTGCTGATCTTCTTGTTTGACCTGAAAACCTAAGCAGAAAAGAAAGAAGTCCCAAGTTTTACCTTCATGCTGCAAAACAGTGCTAATAATCAATTTAATTAGCCCATGATGAAAGATGGACTGAGAATAATGGTCCATATGCCCTTTGACCCTGCTAGCCATTTTCTGGAAGCTTTTGAATAAGAAAAATGGAAGGTTCATCTTGGACACCCCCACCATATGTTGCAGAAATCTGAAGTGATACTTAATTACATAAGCATACCTTCCCTCGCAAGTAATATAACTCTGCAAAATTCTAATTGGTTCAACCCATTCCTTTCTAAAATTTTGAATAAGGATACCTTTACTTCAGTCTGGGTTGAGATTTGGTAATAGGTATCTCTGAGGATCAAAGGTAAAGGGCAATTTCTTAAACCATAATTCACCTTCATTCTTAATCCCTGTGGCTTCTGCAATCAATTCCACTGTCAGCCTGAACCTAAGAGTATCAAAGGTCACCATGTCATCTTTAAAGCATTGTGCAAACTTGCAAGACACTTCAGTATTATACCCATTTATTCTTTTGAAGAATTCAAGCCAACCAGCCTGTTAGAATAGTTCAACACATCCAGGAAGTTTTTCGATCCAACCTACATCAGTAGGTTCAGCTCTATTAATTTTACCACTCTTGCCCATTTTTCTTCAGAGGATGAAAACTGTATAGGTTTTAGGGTTCGATTAATGACCAGTCAAGTGATTGTTTTCTTTTCAAATCCCTCAGGTTTCAAAAATAGCTCTCCTTACTCTTCTCTAACTACTGCTTTTGTTCTTTTGATACATGCTAGATTCTTCACTACCACTGATAATTGTCATTCCATTTAATTATTTTAATGACTATCCACCTCCAGCATATAGAATGAACCTGTGTATTAGTACCCATAACCTGCCAGAATTATGTATAAACAATCTCTTCACAAAAGAGTTTTACATGAAGAATCCCAACTGTCAACTTTTTAGATTGAATGCACACTGTTTATAGGTTAGATGAGAAGATTTATAGAGTAGAACAATCTTAAATTTAGTCCATTTCAGCTCTCAGTAATCTCAGTATCAAAATGAGAGTAGGTCTTCCTCTACTCTCAAACCTTTAGCTCTTCGCTGCTTATTTTGTCTTTCAAAAATAGTAAGCTTCAAAACCTAGAAAAATTAGGACTTTAGGCTATATAGGTTTTCATATTGTCTCAAACGTCCATTTCCTTCATCTCATGTTGCATCAGCAGCAGTATTAAATTTGAATCATCGTAACATACATTGTTTTCAACCTAGCCTCCAAATGCATAGTCCAATATAAAGCTAATTTTCAGTCCTCCACTTAATAGAACATCTCAACATTTCTCAAATAGCTATTTCTTTGGATGAAATTTCATTTAACAGCACAATTTAACCTCTCCCTTGATCAATTTTGCTAAAACGAACCCCACAAAAAAAAGCCAAATTTTCAGCTATGTTGGCTTATTGCGGAATACCTTTTAATTGATCAACTGCAGTGGTTTAAAATCATGACCTGAGTAGTCAAGTTGTTCACCTCGAATGTACAGGTGTCCTTCAGGATGCAATTTTCAGTCCAAATGTCAAAATGAAGAAGCCCTAGTTTTCGGAGCGACTATGAAAACCTCCACTTTGTTTCCCAGCATCAATGCCCGGTTTTTTAGTGGTTATAGTAACTCCACTATGTCCTTTGTTTTTGAATGTGCATGCAAATGACAACTCGTCTCACATTAAACTCAAACCATGCTACGACCTGTCAAGATGAATTGTATTTGGGCTCATGATGACCATGATTCCCTCACGACATGGAACCACCTATTCTTATGATAATTCCTGAATCTACACGTAGTAAACACTTCACAATGCGTGATTAGTCACTCATCATTCAAGAAAATGCCAATTTTTTGCTAGAAAATCGGAATAAATGAGGGTCACGATATTCTTGTAGCGCCCTTTCGTTAATTTTTGGCTCCAATGCTACAAGAATAATATTAATGCTATTTTAGCGTTTTTTTACAGCTTTTTGTCATTTTGCATGAAGTTTAAAAGCTGTTTGAGTAATGACTATGCATGACTATGCTCAAAATATGATTTATGAATCCATCATTTGATATAATGACCTTTTTAAACCCCTTCAAAATGTAAACCTAAAGTTTAAAACTTGAGAATTTCAAAAGAAAGTTCAAAATTTCATATAAAAACTAAAAATTTCCTAAAAGAGGCAAAAATCAACTTAATGCAAATAAATAACCTGAAATAAAATTTCAAACCAAACAAAATTTGAAGAAACAAATCACTAACTTAACATCTGGCTCCAGCTGCGGGATGAAGACCTCCCTGTGAGGCTTCAAGAACCTGTAGACCAGTTTCTTCTGTCTGCTATCTTATCTATCTGTCTGCAAAACTTCCATTGGGATATGGAGTCTTATTATGCTTCACTCACACCGGTATGTACAATGAACAGTGAAAATCTCTTTATGGACTGTAAAAATGCTTGAGGAATCGCCCATTAACAGGGCTGGACAACTCCTCACCTTCCAATGACTGCAAGATAAAAGTATTATTTTCCAAAACTTTTGACACCAAGAAAGGGCCAAACCAAAGATTGTCAAACTTACCATGTTTATCCTTTTTCTCCTTTCTTGCATCCCACCTTAGAACCATATCAACAACTTAAAAAGTATTTTCTTTGCTGTTTCTATCAAATCTGCTTTTTATCTTGGCTCTATACAACTGTGCCTTTTCATCCACCTTTTCCCTATTTTGTTGTAAATCTATCATCTAAAAAATTCTCCTCTGCATATCATTTGGTTCCTCTTGAGCATTCTGGAGAAATTTCATTACTGGGATCCCCAAATGAACAAGGAAAACTGCCTCTGTACCATATACTAACTGATAGGGAGAAGTTCCAATTGCTTGTTTCACTGTGATCCTATCAGCCCATAATGCATACTTCAGCATTGAATCCCATGATCTTTTGTTATGCTTGAGAAGCTTTTTGATGCTCTGAATGATGTTCTTATTAGAAGATTCAGCCAAGCCATTACCCTAGGGGTAATAAGGAGTTGAGTGCTTCAGCAAAATACCGTTCTTTTCACAAAATGCTATCATTGCCTTAGACTTGAAAGCCTTAGCATTATCTGTCACTAAATTCTGAGGATAACCAAACCTGCTCAGGATATTTTATTCAATGAAATCCATGATTACCTTGTCTGTAGCATTCCTTGTAGGAATGGCTTCCACCCATTTAGTAAAAAAATCTGTTGATGTCAAAATCCAGTGATGCTGTCCTGAAGATGCTAGATTAATTTCTCCAATGAAATCCAGACCCCATTGCTGGAAAGGAGCATTAACTACAACGGGTTTCAAAAGCAAAGACAACAATTTCTGTTTTCCAGCAAACTTCTGACAAGGGACACATGCCTTTACCTGCTGATAAACATTTGCAAACAAGGTGGGCCAATAGTATCCAGCTCTCAAAATTTTGTATGCTGTTGTTTTCCAGTATTTGTGGCCCCCACAAGCACCCTCATGAGATTCAGAAATCACTCCTCCTATCTCAGATTGATCCAAACATCTGAGCAAGATACCCCTAGGGTCATTCCAAAACAACTGCTCTTCTACTAGACAATACTTGGTAGCTTTAAGCTTTAAAGATCTAGCATCCTTCCTATCAAAATCTTCAGGGCATTGCAAAAACAACAGAAAATATACTATGTCTGCATACCAGGTAGATGTGGAGTAAAAATCCATGATCTTCTTTGTTTCCAGAGCTGCTTTCTCTTCTTCTTGAGCTATTTCTTCAGCCATAACATACAGTCCTAGAGCCTGACAATTTGATTCATCTAGCAGCTTGGCTAAAACCCTCTCCCTTAACAAGCTTAGTAGGTCTGATCTCCACATTATACTCCATAATCTTTGCAATCCATTTGCCTTTCTTCCCTTCACTATCAGGCTATGTTAAGACATCTTTCATAGCAGCATTTGGAACAAATGAAATGACTTTTGAATGTAGGACATAAATTCTGAAAAATTTCAAAGCCTTTACCAGAGCATAAGCCTGTTTCTCCAATATACTATACTTCAGCTTAGAATCTCTGAGTGTCTTGCTGAAGAAAGCAATAGGCTGTTCCAAACCTTCTTTATTCTTCTGAAGTAAGACAGCTGCAATTGTGTCTTCTGATGCAAATGAGAAAGTAAGGAATTCTTTAGTAAAATCAGGACTTACCAATACAGGTGCTTCAGTAAGAGCTACCTTGATTTTCTCAAATGCAGCCTTTGCCGCAGTAGTCCACCTGACTTCCTGATCTTTCTTGAGCATGGTTGTGATCTATTTAATGGTTTCAGAAAATTTGGGAATAAAGCACCACAGAAAATTGATTTTTCCAATGAATGATTGAACATCCTTTTTACTCCTAGGTAAACTGATCTTCAGTATAGCTTTCACTCTTTCTAGATCTATTCTGATACCATCAGCAGATACCAAGTGGCCAAGTAGTTTACCTTCTTGCACAGCGACATGTGACTTCTTGGGATTTAGAGAAAGGACAAATTTTCTGCATTTTAGGAAGGTCTGCCTTAAATGCTTCAAGTGATCATCATCCGACTATGAGAAAACAGTAATATCATCCAAATAAATAACCACAAACTTATCTTTTTCTCCCACAAAGGAAATATCCATTGCTCTCTGAAAGGTTGCTCCAGCATTCATCAAGCCAAAAGGCATCTTGTCATACATGAATGTCCCCCAGGGAGTTGTAAATGCTTTCTTCTCCTTATCATCAGGGTGCATTGAAATCTGATTGTACCCTGAGAAACCATCCACCATAAAGATCCTTTGTGCTCCAACCACTTGCTGAAATACCTGTTCAATCTTAGGAAGAGGATAGTTGTCTTTTAATGAAGATCTGTTCAGGTTTCTGAAATCAACACATAATCTGATCTCTCCATTATTTTTTCTGACAGGGACCAAATTAGCCACCCAGGAAGAATATCTGAGAGGCACTATTATCTTTGCATCCAACAGCTTCTTCACTTCTTTTTCAATTATGGGAAACAAGGCTGGGTTGATCCTTCTCAGTTTCTGATGAAATTGTTTAACATTTGGATTTAAAGGCACCTTATGCTGTATGATTCCTCTATAATAAGTTCTTAGTTCTTCATAAAACCATGCAAATACATCTACATGGTATTTTAACAATTTGATATATCTATTTCTTTGTTCAGCTGTCAATGATTTAGAAATTTTGACCATTCTAGGATGTTCAGCTGAACCAATATTGCAGTCTATCACATTCTCTTCTAAAGATTGAACAATAGGATTTGAGGGTGTATCATCCTTTGTAAATATTATTTCCATAGGTACCAAACCTTTAGGAATGAAATTACTCTTCACATCAATGATCTTATGACCTGCTATCTCTTCTGCAGCAATTTCATCCAGCTGTTCTTCTTCATCATCCTCATCCTGATCAATTATGGAATTTGAATACTCATCTGTAAGTTCAATGAACCTTTTAATCACAATATCAACTTCAAACAATCTCCACTATTTTACATTATCAGGTATAGAAGGTCTGTACCTTATTTCAATTGGATACTCCAGCTGAGTGGTTTTAGGGATTTTGAAGTGTGTGGCAGCTAAAGCCAATGAATCTGCTGTCTAATTATAATCCCT
Organism: Pseudotsuga menziesii; assembly: GCA_001517045.1. NCBI lineage: Eukaryota > Viridiplantae > Streptophyta > Pinopsida > Pinales > Pinaceae > Pseudotsuga > Pseudotsuga menziesii. Next base: position 223,822 of record LPNX010797595.1, read on the forward strand.
TGGAATGTAAGTAATATTAAAAGCTACAAATTAGTTTTCAAGCATGTCCCATACCTCATTCCGATAAATCTTCAACAGACCCTGCTTCACTTGATAGTTATTCTTCACCTGGTGAACAACTAGTTCAGAGTCGCCAAATGCAGCAATCTGCTGAATGCCCAAATATTTTGCAGCTTTTAATCGCAGTAGAAAAGCCTCATACTCAGCAGTATTGTTTGTAGTAGAAAATTCCAACTTGTACATGAGCCTCACTATTTCAACTCCAGGAGATTTGAGAAGAACTCCAGCTCCAACACCCTCTTTGCATGAGGATCCATCAAAATACAATTTCCGCAGTGCATTTTCTTCCTATCTGCTGTGTTTTATTGGCTGTTTTTTTTCCACTTGTAACAGACCAGCAGAATTATCTTCCTCACTGAAATGTAGCATGCATGTACCAAGATCTTTATCAATAGAGTACAGTGGGTGATTAGTGGGATTCTTGTCATCTGTCACTATGTAAGCAAACTGCAGCTCTCTGTACAGTCTTCTAGTTTCTCCACCAAACACAGGAATGGTGGCATATGAAAGGTCCATTTGTAAGGTTCCTCCAACCTTTTTATCCCATGACCTAGATAGAAGTAAACCAAATTTCAGTGTTATATCAGCTACCACAACATCCATTATCACACTTTTCATGGGCAACTGAGCTAGGCTGACAACCATGTCCTTTATTACTCCAAGACACTTCACTGCTCGAGAATCAAAGGCATATAGGTCATGGTAAGGTTTAGTGATACTCAGGCCCAAAGCTTCCATAACAGCCTTTGGCATCAAATTGTGGGATGCTCCTGAATCTAAAAGGAAATTGTGAATCATTTGATCATGGACTATCAGGGTGACATAGAAAGGAGGTGAAGCGCCAGCCTCATTTTTAGTTTTTTCAGCTAGGGCTGATCCAATGAAGATTTTGGGGTTTTCTTCCTGCAGATTATCTGTGTCTGAAATAGGCTGATTACTTGCTGAATTCATCACTTTCAAGACTGTTTGTTTATATGAAGGATTCTTTATTAACTCAGTTAAAGGTACAGGAATCTTTAAATTCCCTAATTCATTCTCCAAACTGAAATTATGAACAGATTTGTTTACCTCTTCCACCTCTGGAGTCTTCTTTGATTTTTCTACAACTTGTCCTTTTTCTGGCACAAGATCAGCTGTTTGTTTAGCAGGGACAATCTCAGTAGGGACAGCTACTTTCTTCTTTGGGGCTTGCACCACCTGCTTTGGTCCTGATCTAAGATTTATAATCTTCTTGGGTCCATTCTGATGAATAGTAGCAATTACAGCAGTCTTTTCTAACTCCAGGTCATCCTCAGCTTCAAACATGTCTACATCATAATATTCTGCATTCAAAAATTCTTCTTCAGTAACAAAACCTCCAGAGAATCCATCTCCAAAATGGTTCATATCCTGATCAGTCTCAGTCTCTTCAAAAAGAAGCTGTTCATCAACTTCTTCTTCATCAGCTACATTTTTCAGAAGAGGTGGAGGCACTCTCTGATCTTCATTTTCTCTCCTCTCTCGCTAGATATCATTGTTCCTGCGCTCTCTTGGTATGAATCTAGGAGCAAACTGCCTTCTAAACTGATTCTGGTTATTTGGATTTCGTTTAGCTTCTGGAGCAGATTTTCCAGAATTCTTTTCAAGTTCTAATTTATTCAATTTTACAGTGAGAATCTTTACCAGCTTAGCCATTTCATCAATCTTGGCTTCAGAAGAATGAGGAGCAGAACTTCCTGGAGTTGCTTCCTTCTTTCCCTTTTTATCATAAAGCTACTGAGATGTTTCTTTCTTAAGTCTGTTTGAAGCCAATAAATTGGACTCAACCTCCAATGCTGCATCTTGCATGTTCAGCAAGGTGACAGGTCTCCTTTCTCTCAATAATAGAGAAAATTCATGGTCAAAGGCATTGGCATAGGTGAGTTTAGCTGATGTTTCAGTAGGCTTGATTTCTACTGGAATCCTACTATACATTTTGTTAAACCTTTTGGAAAAATCTGCAATAGTCTCCTCTTTTTTTCTTCTGAGTGCTCCAAACTCAGTTATATAGTAGGTGTGATCTTTTGTGTCTCCCCATTGCCTCATGAAGAGATCCCAGAGATCTTCAATTATAGTGATGGAGTTGGCAGGAAACTCTCTGAACCATTTTCTTACATCCCCGTCGAGGATCTGAACAACTACCCTCATCCATACATCTTTGATCTCAATGTTTTGATTGTCAGCATAACTCAGGAAAGCCTCCCAATGTTCTTCAGCAGTGGTTTCTCCCTGTCCATTGAACCTAGGCATATATTTCTGGTAATCACCTCCAGGCAATGCATGTAAAGGCTGAGGTAAGACTAATGGTGCATACCTGGCTGCAACCATCCGGTCCATCATATCTATGGGAGGGTTTTGGTCTGCCATCTTAGGACTGACTGGTTTTGAAGAAGAAGCTTGACTAGAAACTGATTGCCAAGAACTTTTACCTAATTTTAGTTGAAAAAGAGGTATTTTATCAGGAGAGGAAGCTTTGGCTTTTGTAAAGGATTGAGGATTTGTAAAGATTTGAAAAGAGCTATCAAGTATAATAGGCTTGATCCAAGGTGAAGTTTCAGCTGAATGTATTGAAGCACCCAACTGGTCAGGGTCACAGAGGGCTGATAAAGATTGAGACCTTCAGATTTTTCTTATTGTTTTCAATATTTGTTTAGGGTCTGAAACCCCTAAATGTAATGGTGAAGTAGATTTGCTCCTGGTTCCCACTCCTCTAGAAGCCACTGTGACAACTTTGGTGAAAAATTAGCCTTCAAAAGTGCTGGTTTAAGTCCACCTCTTAAAACCAGTAAAATAGATGAGTATCCCAGGGAAGATATGTCTTCAAATTCGTCCCAGGAAACGGTTCAAAATATGCTTGTGCCAGAAATTGTTTCCAAGGCCAAAGAAACAAGCCAACACACACTCAAACAAAACTCAATAAAACAAATTAGTTTTAGGGTTTTCTTGAAAGGTTTCTTGGTTGTGAACTTTGAGAAGGATAGGGAATACACTCATGAGAAAAGTAATAAATAAATCATAAACAAAAGAAGACAAAGATGCATAATACATTCAACAAGATCCAACAGAAACAGTATTGAAGTTCATTCATAAAAGACAAGAATCACCAGCATATAAACATAAACCAGTAAATGAATATATCATTTAAGCAACTAAACAAGCTGAACAATGAAGCCAACACAGAAACTAAAGGATAAAAGTGTCATATATCTCATAGTTTCATCATCAAATGCATATAAGAGCTTTATACTTAACTCATGACCAAGTCTGAACTCATGAACAAGTCTGTAGACCTCCTGAAGCTATCCCAAAAATCAGAACCCTGCTAATGACTTTCTAACCTCTCTAAATAGTGTTTTTTACAAAATCAGTTAGGGGTCAAAAACCCTAACTGCCTCAACCTATTCGATGGGATAAAATGAAATTTAGAATATTACAAAATATACTATTTTCTAAAAATAGTAAAACAACTAACTAACATGTTCCTCAAAAAGAGATAACAAAAAACTAAATCAAAAGCTAACTCATAGCTCTTTTGCTGCCTCAACCAGCAGAGCAATGCCATCTAGTGCTTGAGATTTCCTCTTAGCTTTCTTTTTCTCCTGCTCCAGGTCAGTTATCTTCTTGGTGAGTTCCTCATTTCTCTGCTGCAAGTCTTTCACTGTCTTCTCCAACTCTGAACAGTGCAAATTAGTGGTTCCTTTTCTTTTGAGAACCTCTTTAGACACTGCTGTCAGCTCATGACAATGGTTATTGACATCCTGAAGATCTTATTCAATATTTTTGTTGGCCATCATCAACCCCTCATTGACCTCTTGCATATGTTTCATCTGTTGTTTGTACTGCTGAATAATTTTCTGCAAGTTTTCTTTATCTATGTCAACTGACCTTCCTGTCATGATCTCTTGATCAAAACTAGGGATCTCAGGTATGTCTGCATCCTTTATTAACAGGTCTGGAATATTAGAATCTTTCATAATACCTGCTTTCCTAAGTATAAATTCATATCCCTCTTCCCATTCTTGATCTTCAACAGGAGGTATTTCAGCTTTTTCTTTTTGCTGCTGCTTTATCAGTTCATTTCTTATTTCAAGGAATATAGCAAACAATTCAGATTCAGGCTGCCTTAACTCTTTTACATACTGTGATAATCCTTTTACCTTTACAGGATGAGAAGAGCAAGCTTTAGCAACTATTTTTCCCTTGTTTTTACTGTCCATTTTACCAATTTCTGTCTCTTCATTTGAGGAAGTATCAGTCAAGACAGTCTCTTGTTTGGAATTCAATTTTCGATTGAGCAACTTCTTCATATTCCATCTTAGCTTATTTTTTGGCCTTGTTTTAGGCCTCCAATATGGGGTCACAATCCTTTTCTTCTTCTTATTAGGTTTGGCTTCTTTGATCTCTGAAGTGAAGAATTCTCTACAGGTTTCATGCTTGACTTCTTCTTTATAAATGGGCTGATCTTCTTCTAGTAAATATCCCTCATCATTTGAGATCATGGCGAGTGGACTTCTCTGTTGGGTTTGAAAATCCTCCTCAGGCATAGCAACCTTTTCTATAACAGCATCTCTAGTTTCCTTTGAAACTGCTTTTGGTATCAACTGCTGTCTAGGATGCAATTCCTCTTCTGAAAATAGTGAATACCTACCTGTAGTACCAACTGAAAACACTTTGGGTTTACTGTCAACCTCCACATGCTCTGCTGCCTTCTCAACTTTGACATCCTCCTTGTGTTCAGGTTTAGCTTTTTGACCTAATTTTCTCATCATTACCTTCCCTTTGTCTGCTTGCCTCTTAGGCTACTGATCTTCTTGTTTGACCTGAAAACCTAAGAAGAAAAGAAAGAAGTCCCAAGTTTTACCTTCATGCTGCAAAACATTGCTAATAATCAATTTAATTAGCCCATGATGAAAGATGGACTGAGAAGAATGGTCCATATGCCCTTTGACCTTGCTAGCCATTTTCTGCAAGCTTTTGAATAAGAAAAATGGAAGGTTCATCTTGGACACCCCCACCATATGTTGCAGAAATCTGAAGTGATACTTAAATACATAAGCATACCTGCCCTCGCAAGTAATATAACTCTGCAAAATTCTAATTGGTTCAACCCATTCCTTTCTAAAATTTTGAATAAGGATACCTTTACTCCAGCCTGGGTTGACATTTGGTAATAGGTATCTCTGAGGATCAAAGGTAAAGTGCAATTTATTAAACCATAATTCACCTTCATTCTTAATCCATGTGGCTTCTGCAATCAATTCCACTGTCAGCCTAAACCTAAGAGTATCAAAGGTCACCATGTCATCTTTAAAGCATTGTGCAAACTTGCAAGACACTTCAGTATTATACCCATTTATTCTTTTGAAGAATTCAAGCCAACCAGCCTGTTGGAATAGTTCAACACATCCAGGAAGTTTTTTGATCCAACCTACATCAGTAGGTTCAGCTTTGTTAATTTTACCACTCTTTCCCATTTTTCTTCAGCGGATGAAAACTGTATAGGTTTTAGGGTTCAATTAATGACCAGTCAGGTGATTGTTTTCTTTTCAAATCCCTCAAGTTTCAAAAACAGCTCTCCTTAATCTTCTCTAACTGTTGCTTTTGTTCTTTTGATACAGGCTAGATTCTTCACTACCACTGATAATTTTCATTCCATTTAATTATTTTAATGACTTTCCACCTCCAGCATATAGAATGAACCTGTGTATTAGTACCCATAACCTGCCAGAATTATGTATAAACAATCTCTTCACAAAAGAGTTTTACATGAAGAATCCCAACTATCAACTTTTTAGACTAAATGCAGACTGTTTATAAGTTAGATGAGAAGATTTATAGAGCAGAACAATCTTAAATTTAGTCCATTTCAGCTCTTAGTAATCTCAGTATCAAAATGAGAGTAGCTATTCCTCTACTCTCAAACCTTTAGCTCTTCGCTGCTTCTTTTGGCTTTCAAAAACAGTAAGCTTCAAAACCTAGAAAAATTAGGTCTTTAGGCTAGATAGGTTTTCATATTGTCTCAAATGTCCATTTCCTTCATCTCATGTTGAACCAGCAGCAGTATTAAATTTGAATCATCGTAACATACATTGTTTTCAACCCAGCCTCCAAATGCATAGTCCAATATAAAGCTAATTTTCAGTCCTCCACTTAACAGAACATCTCAACATGTCTCAGATAGCTATTTCTTTGGATGAAATTTCATTTAATAGCACAATTTAACCTCTCCCTTGATCAATTTTGCTAAAACGAACCCCACCGAAAAAACCCCCAAATTTTTAGCTATATTGGCTTATTGTGGAATACCTTTTAATTGATCAACTGCAGTGGTTTAAAATCATGTCCTGAGTAGTTAAGTTGTTCACCTCGAATGTACAGGTGTCCTTCAGGATGCAATTTTCAGTCCAGATGTCAAAATGAAGAAGCCCTAGTTTTCGGAGCGACTATGAAAACCTCCACTCATTTTCCCAGCATAAATGCCCGATTTTTTAGTGGTTATAGTAACTCCACTACATCCTTCGTTTTTGAATGTGCATGCAAATGACAACTCGTCTCACATTAAACTCAAACCACGCTGCTACCTGTCAAGATGAATTGCATTTGGGCTCATGATGACCATGATTCCCTCACGATGTGGAACCACCTGTTATTATGATAATTCCTGAATCTACACATAGTAAACACTTCACAATACGTGATTAGTCACTCATCATTCAAGAAAATGCCAAATTTTTGCTAGAAAATCAGAAGAAATGAGGGTCGCCATATTCTTGTAGCGCCCTTTCATTAATTTTTGGCTCCAGTGCTACAAGAATAATATTAATGCTATTTTAGCGCTTTTTTACAGCTTTTTGTCATTTTGCATGAAGTTTAAAAGTTGTTTGAGTAATGACTATGCATGACTATGCTCAAAATATGATTTATGAATCCATCATTTGATATAATGACCTTTTTAAACCTCTTCAAAATGTAAACCTAAAGTTTAAAACTTGAGAATTTCAAAAGAAAGTTCAAAATTTCATATAAAAACTAAAAATTTCCGAAAAGAGGCAAAAATCAACTTAAAGCAAATAAATAACCTGAAATAAAATCTCAAACCAAACAAAATTTGAAGAAACAAATCATTGACTTAACAAAGAGAAATATAGGTGTAAGGTAGTCACCTAGTCAGGCTATCACGATTCAGGATTACAAATGGTACATGTCTAAAAAAATTTGATTACTATTTACTGCTTTCATTCACAATGTTATGAATTCTATGGAATATTCATAAACCATTTAAGCAACCACCGGATATAACAAAAAAAAAATACATACACACCATACCATGTAAATCAACCCAACTCAGTTCATGACACTGAGTGAGCCAATAAATTTTACAATTTACACTAAGTTAAAAATCTGTAGTATTTGAGAACATAAATCTCTGATTACCTTAACCATGGGAAGTAATTGGGCTCAGCCCGAAAACTCATTGTGAGGAGTACCACGGGAACCCCAAAGTAGCTAGCCGTTGAGAGGAATTGCTAAGCGAAACAGGCAACGACCCCCACCAATTGAGTAGCACCCCCATGAGGAAAAATCCAAGCACTATCTTCTGGTAGTCTTGGTGGCCGAGTGACCACCTACATTCGATAGGAAGCCATTGAAATCGGGGTCCAAAAATCATTATCACTAGTTTGACATACAAATTTGACACGATTGATCCCTCATGCTCTTCCTCACGCCTAACAGGCAAACCACCACAATTCGGGTCATTAAATCAACATTGTCGAGACCATTCTTGATGACCTCCCACACCATCAGAAGTCCACACAACCTTTGATTCAGATTCAAATCCATATTAGCCTGAACTAGATCTGCACACTGCACCATCAATCCCATGGCTGGTGCGAACCTGGATCCATTTTCTGGTATAGCAATTTCTATTGGACCCATGTCCACACCAAAAAATATCACCAACAACGCTGCAGGTGGCCCTAACATGGTTATACAAACTGTCATAAGTCAGCTTCCACCACCCATAGTGACCAATCAAGCTGTCCCACCTACAACACTTGGGGGCAGTGGCCCTTCCACCTACACTGCCCCTCCTGTCATACATGGGGGAAATGGCTCTTCTACCCAAACTATCCCTCCCACCACACTTGGGGGCACTAGTCCATCCACAATGGTGCCACAAGTACCCCTAGCTATGCAGGTGCATTATGCACATGTAAAACCCACCACCATGGCTTCTCCATATCACATCAACCTGGGGTCAAACTTCCTTTCATGGCACATCTCAACTTGCCTGATTTGGCTCGATTAACAAATGGCCCTATCCACCTTCAAAATTTTTGGCCTCCCATGCCAACCAAACTTTCCTTAGACATTCTCAAGTTTGAAGGGAAGGCAAAGGAGTGCCCCAAAAACCACATCATGATGTTTCATCTATGGTGTTCATCAAACAACATCATAGATGATTCGATTAGGTTAGGACTATTCCAATGCCCCCTTGCAGGTGTTGCATCCAAGTGGTACATTGAGCTACCATAAGCCAAGTACCCAGATTTCATGTTCCTGCAATATTTCCAACCCCCCATTAGATATGACGAAGGGGTGGAGATCTTGTTATCTTGCCGCCAAAATACTACAACCCACATAATCGACCACATCCATGAGTGGTGACAACGCTATAGTTTGTGTAAGATCCAACTTGATGATAGGATCTTCCTGGATTGGTTCCTAAAACCCTTTCTCCCACCTATAGCAAAGGACGTCGCATCCGAATGTCCCCAATTCGAAGAGGAAACCATCTTGAAATCCTGGCAGTTTGATATGATTTATGCATAGTCTGGGTACCTTTACAATGTCATTCTAGATGCTCCCTGTGCGGTTACCTCCTACCTGGATTCATCAGGTACATTCCATGCTACAAATGGCATCATAGGCTCGGTCTCCCACCAACCACAGCACTATCTGACACCACCTACAATACCACCACAACCAAGCAACACTGCTAGTGTTTCCTACCAAAACCAAACTTTGGAGTATGCAAGAATGATTTCCTAGTCTAGAGCTACAACTTCTTATGCACAACCTGTGCCACCATAGTAGGATCAAGCCTTGGCTTGGCCAACATAGCAATACGCGGGACAAATGCCCACATTTTTGGCACCAGCACCCACCCAAGTCTACTATGCACCACCGGTGCAAGTCATTCAAGCCCCCGCCCTTGCTCCACCTGCGCCGTTGGGATAGGTGTTTGGACAACAAAACCATCCCAACCAACCAGCCCCCAATAACCAACAAGGGAAAGCCAAAAATAACCCACCTTGAAACCAAGGAAACAATCAAGCATAAGGAGGTAGTCAACAACCAAATCCTCCCAATAATGCCACGTCAAACCATCTAGCCCAAAATCCTCAATGACCAAATGCACCGAGACACAATGCCTCGTTGCGTGCAAACCAACCATGCACACTCTGTGAGGTCTATGGGCACTACACATTTTAGTGTCCCTTCATGGGTCATGCTAAGCAGGGCACTAGGAATGAGGTTCAACATGCCACCAAAACAACGGACCAAGCCAAACCCAACTCGGCACCACAAGGAACTCCTCCTATGGTGCTCCAAAACCCATTACCAATCCAAAGATTGGTGGCAATCGCACCCCCTCCCCAACCCAATCCCAACGCTCTGGGGGCACCTCCCACGACAGAAATAGGTGTCCACCACATGCTAGCTATGACAACTGAAGAGGTCAATCTACAAACTAGACAAAATCAGTATGAAACCAACACCAAACCCACTGACACATCAGTGACATCAACGTCTAAAACAATCAATGAACCTCTTCAGTTACCCCCTTTCCCATGCCCCCCAATATGTTGGGTTTCCAATAATTCCACCGCTAGAGCTGCTGTCAGCTACAGCATCATGGATGATTTGGCCCAAACACCTACCGCCATTTCTGCTCTTGAGGTACTCAAAACTTGCCCAATATAGTAGAAAGCCCTACTAGCCACCCTTGGGGCCATAGACCCCTTTGAATCCAAGTTTATCACATTCAACATGGAGAATGGAAAACAGTGAATGCCATCAACCATTGCATTTCAAATCCTAGTGTCTATCTGTGATTTGGTTGTGCACCGATGCATAGTGGATGAGGGGGAATCTATGTGCATTATGTATAACCTAGTCTGGTAGAAACTTGGATCCCTAATTCTATAACCATCCTCCACAACTCTGTGGGATTATGATGGCCATCCCACTAAAGCCCAAGGAATCCTCCCCCACATCCCCATCACATTAGTCGGGAAGACAGTTTTTATTGATATAGAGGTTGTCAATTCTCAATTGGACTATAACCTTCTCCTCGAAAAAATTTATATGTACTCCATGAGAGAAGTAGCATCAACTGTCCTCCATCTCATGATGTTCCCCCAAGAAGGGAAAATCATGACAGTTTATCAATTGACTTATCATGATCCGCAAGGGCTAATGACACCCGCTAACGTTATCCCTACGATCAACACCATTGATCTGCAAGGGATGACCACACATGCCAATGTTGTCCCTATAGTCAACACCATGGTTGACAACATACTAGCCTCCCCATTGTTGTTGTCGGTGGTGGTGACACAAGAGACTACCAACGAAAAAGAGCCACCACTGGAGTCTTCTTTGTGCTTTCAGACTCTCTAAAATTGAAAGCACCATCGAGCATTTACTTTCTTGGGAACATCGTTATAAGCATGGGGATGCCTACCTCATCCATATACATGTCACACATTATTTGTATCTCACCCATTGATGGGAACCATATTAATACAAAAACCAAAAGCCACCATGCCCCAGCCCAGGAAGCACCACCTCTTTGCAGAAAATCCTATGATGTCCGTCGGCCATACGATGAGCTTCTTCCCTCACACATCAGGTGGCAATCTGTTAACCCAAAAAATCCCTCACTCAGCTCTACATGGCCTTCACTGCCCAAGGACACCCATGTACGACCCTCATTTTACCCCATTTGACCCCCACACCCTCAAGAAGACTTAAAACAGGAAAAAGGGCTTAAAAACCCCTAAAAATAGCCTAAATAGCTCTCATAGGGGCTAAATCCTCCAAAAAGGGGCTAAAACTCCTCAAAGGAGCCTAAAACCCTAAAAGTAGCTAAAGTTTGAGTGAAAGGGGCTAAAAGCTCAAAAAAGGGGCTAAATCCCTAACCAGGGGTTTAGAGCCCTAAAAAAGCTATAAATAGAGGGGTGGGGGTCACTCTCAAAAGACTTCTCCCTTGCATAGTGTTATTCTGCTTGAGTGGATGCCTTGAAACCATTTGTTTCTTAAGCCACCCACACTCCCTCTCATCCATCCTCCCATTGATCCATAGCTCACCCATTGCCAAGAGAGAAAGGTGTTTCTCCAAGCTAGGGCATGGTGGCCCATTCCACCAAATTAAGGTATAATGCTTATTTTGTCTTGTTTATTTGGTTCTCTCTAACCCATCTTTGCTTATAGGTTTCCATTATTTGTTTCCAGGTTTTCTAACTTGTTCTTGCAGGGTCTTGGAGCTAAACCTAACCTTGTTTGCAGAGGGGTTTTGGTTTTCTTTCATTTCAATTCATTTTTTTGTTCTGTTTGTTTATTTTTCTTTGCATTCACCACCAGGAACCTATCCTTCCATCCTATAGACAGAAGATAGCCATTCCTTCCCTGTAGCAAGGGAGAAATCCCTACTACAACCAGTCCTAGAAGGGATAGGTGTCCAGATGTCTTGTATGAGTTTACAAAAAGAAATTTCTTTAATCCATTCAGGATTAAATTTTAATGGGTTGGGGGGTTTCTGATTTATTTCTTGTTTCTAAAATAAACTAGGACAACGATCAGATCCCCCCGCCCATAAGCCACCCATTTTAACACCAAATCACAATCCAACAACAAATAATCAACAACTAGAAATCTATCAAGCCTTTGCTAGCCGATTATCCCCCGATCTCTTATTCCTCCAAGTTGGAGAAAGTTTGATAGAAGAAATATCCAATAAATCGTAATTGGAAAAATCATTATAAAAAAAGGAGCCAAAGAATCTGGCACCTCCTTAGGTCGCCAAACCTCAGCACATCCCAATGAGATATTTAGGTCGCCACCCAAAATCACCTCCGGATTAAGGATTTACTCAGTAAGTTGTTCCAAAAAGGAACCCTATTATGACAAGGGCCACAAATATTTAAAATAGTTAGTTCCTTCCCTAGATGAGTATAAAAAATATCCAACCCAATACCAAAGGAAAAAATCCACATGCCATCACAATGACAACTCTGCAAATTACAGCCCGAGGCTAAACCACCAGAATGGCCACAAATATCAATCGCAAAAAAATTGCATCCTTGAAGCACTATTTCCAAAATAATAGACACCTCAACATTTAATCCCACTATCTCTTGAAGAAAAACAACATCAAGACGATTTAATTCAATCAAATGCCTAAGTGATGATTTTTTGGAGGGGTTCATCAAGCCATGACAGTTGAAGGAAATAATATTCATAAGGTAACCTAATCCAGTGCTTTCACTGCTCCAAGTGCCCAACTTATAGAAGACTGTTTATCTAACGCAACATCAATAAGTGCATGTTATTATGCCCAAGATAAATGTGATTTCCTCCCATGACTCCTCAAAGAAGAGAAACCACGTGCAATTACAAATAGACCCTTAACCCAAGATTCCTCATTGATAACCTCATGGTTTCTTAGATTATAATGGATACTCCTCCCCTAAGAGGTGCTGGATGAAGAAATTTTAGTAGAAATAATGGACAGTGAGAAGAAATTACTCACCTTAGGAATTGCATAGTGAATCCCTACAGAAAGTAAGGGACAATCGATCGAGGGAGACGAGACCACTGAACAATCATCCATACAAATAGGTGCAATAAAAGAAAAATCAGATGAATAATTATGTGCAAGCGTACCCATATTTGTAGCAGAGTCAGTAGGTTTTGTTTTAGGACTAGAGGTACCAACAACAACATCCATAAATGGAATAGTATCAGATGAAGTAATCTAAGCAACCCCCTTCTCATGAACAACCACACCTATAGGAGGAAACGCTGACACCTCCCTACGACAAGGATTAAGCATGGGAAAACCCGGCAGCATCCACACCTTGGTACCAAACAAAGGACCTTTTCCCCAAAAAGTTAAAGTGAAAGACGCCAACAAATGTCCATACACATGGAAACAGTGGCACTGAAAAGGAACCCACTCATAATCTTGTATCTGGGTGAAATTCCCCGTCAGAGTTTGAATTTTAATATTCTTTGATAGTCCAAGTTTAATGTCAGTTTTGACCAAAATATGGGCCACCATCATAATCCTAAAGTGCTGAAAAGAGAGATTAGCAACAACAAACTCACCCAGATAATTCCCAATGGCCGTAAACCGTGAAAGAGTCCAAAAATGCACGGGGAAACTAGGAATCCAGAACCAAATAGGTTCCATTTCTACCTTCTCCTTCTTGGCATCAAAATGTAGATCCCCATGCTTCAAAAACAAAGGAACCCCATCGATAGTCCACTGGAGGTCCAATACTCAACCAACCAATTGACTAGTTTCAAAAATAAAAGAGAACCATCCCTTTTCAAGTACCTTGGTTAGGTTAAGCGAAGGAAGAAAATCCCCCCATTGTTCCTTCACCCACTGATTGATATATTCACCGCAAAAATGCTGACCACGAGCCCACCCCACCACAACAGTTGCAGCAAAGTCCACCACATCATCCATTTGTAAATCAACCCCAAATATTAAAGAGTCACAACCTGCCATAGGATTTACACAGTGTCTTTTTTTATGCATGGCCCCCCATCGACCCAAATTCACCTTTGAAGAAAGGGTCAAATCCACCCTATACTATGTGCATCTTCCATAGCAGGTGAAACACCCTGTACACCAACTTGTGCAATGGAAACTGCCACCTAGATAGTACCCACATCTGGGATCCTCCGTCATTCATGCTTAGAGCCAGTAGCGAGGAAATATCCCACTGAGAATGAGGAAGGGATCATCAAGGACTGTAGAGTAAACCCTAGCGCCACTAGACTAGGGTTTATAACCCTAATGTGTTCAGCAGATGCCACAAAAGGCACGTCTTCTTTTAGAACCAATACAACATCAAATCCCTCCAACTCTGCTCATCCCACTAGCCCAAAGGAAACAAAAAAATTTAGATCCCTTGATACCCCATCCAGATCACAAAACCAAATAGGAGAATTAACTTGAGGGTGAGATAAACCCCCCATAAAAATTGTTACTATCCCTTCCCCCAATGAATGATCAGAAGTCTAGACAATCACATCCCATCCCCCACTAGACCCAACATGAATCAACACTTCCATGCCCACGTGAGATGAAACCCCTGCATCCATCACGATATCCCAAGGAAATTTATGAGCAGTCCGCTGTCAGAAACCATAAGCAACAAAAAGACCACAAGTAGTCTCCCTAATAATAGAAACCCCACTGCAAACAATCACCACCACCCACACCACAGAAAACATGGAAAATCACAGATCCAAAAGTACCCAACGATAAGTAAAACCACACAACGAAAATTGGGAGACCATAGACAAAGACTGCAACCCAATCCAATAAGGTGGTAGGTTAATGTTAATCCCACAACCAATTATTCCCACCAGTAAGGAAACCTAGCAGGGAAAAAAGTAACCCTATTTATAAAAGAAAGTAAACCAAAAAACCCTACAACTGAGTGTTCACCGAAAAACTGGGAAATAAACATATGTTCCAAGAAATATCAGGAAAATACCATAGCGTCCCTAGATGATAATCCAGACCTAGTCCAAAGAGTCTCTAATGTGCTCCATGCACCATGAAAAACCACCAAAAAACCTAAAATCGCTCCAAGAAATTCATCCTTGTCCCCCTCAGGCCCTGTTACTCTTCAACCTCCACCTTCAATCCAGTAGGTGAATGCCAACATGTGAAACCTATGAGTCTTTTATATTTTTCTGATATTTTACATAAATTCAGTCTTAAGGGGTGGTTTTAGAATAATCAAACTCATAGTTACACCTAGGAGACATTAATTTGTCAATTTTGTCATATTCCTAGATTCCTTACAATGCTAGTTGGCATCCACTTGCACCCAGAACTCAAATTATGATAAAACTGGAAAAAGGAGTGCTTTAGAAAGATCTTAGAAAATATTTTGACAACTCTGTAGTCATTTCAGAATAGATAAAGTGTAGTTCTGATTTTTCCCAAGTTGCTTTTCTTTTCAGCAGTTTTAAGGAAAAATGGAAAAGCTAGTCTTGGAGTAACTTCCTTGTTTTTTACCAACTCATCCTCCTTTTTCTCCATACAAAAACATGAATCTGAACCTTTTCTATCACTTATCAGCTGGTATATCTCGCTCATCCAATTCTTGAGCATATTGACATTTTAGGAAAGTGATTTATGCACCTATGTGGGATTTTGATTGGTTTAGTAAGCCTTCTTTTTGTCCAATTCAAATATCATCCTTCTACCTTCGAATATCTGATGTAATTATATATTTGGAAAACCTATGACTTCATGACGTTTGACTATGTACACTTATTCAATAGAATTTTGTGTTATGCTCCATATTCAGTCTCCTTTTTGTGGAATTTTTCATCTTTGACTAGTAATTTTGTGAGTGTAATGGTTCCACAGCTTGGGATTAATTTCAACATAATCAATTTTATCAGTGGGGAAATCCATGGATAAAACCAAGAAGGTATATTGTTATTATTAAGTGGGTCATATACACCTTCCCTATTTATGTAAGTTCAATTATACTTTCCCCATAAAGCATTATGTGACACATAGCTCAAGATCTCTACAAATTTATCTTGAAAGGAGGAAGGTCAAACCCCATTTGGTTAATAGGAAAATGGTCACAACTATGAGGTATAGATGGGGATTATATTAATGGTCCAAATTAATGAAATTTTATTGAGGTACTAAAATTCCTTTGATCTTAGAAAAACAATTACTTTCAGTCTAATGTAAAAAGATGTATAGAAAAGACCCTTAATAGTCAGAAATGATCACACATCTAGAGCTTGAAAAATAGTATTCCCTGTAATCCAATATAAATTATCTTGGATTATAGGAAATGGTAAATGTATCAAATTGTATATAGAAGATACCATGGAAAATTCCGCACTGAAAACAAAAGTTTAGCTTCTTCCATTAAATATTTGGATGGAGGAAAAACGAATCGATTCGATTTTAGGCACACAAATGACATGGTGCAATGTAGATGACAACAATTATAGGACATTATTAATGCAATGGCATGAATTGGATTTTTGTCCTTATATTTATAGTAACCACCTTGACACAATAAATGTTAACTACTTATTTTTATAAAAAATACCATGAACGTTAAGGAAAAGGGGTTATTTTTCTATGATTAGCTAATGAAATTCAGATATGATATTTGGGTAGTTTGATGGAAAGTCAATAAATTTTGTTGATGTGATGGAATAATGGATCCTATAATGCATAGTAATATATATATTTTTTGTGTCTTAAATCTATGAATAAAATGAGGATGCTTTGGGACCCCCTTTAAATTTATATATAAAGTGTTTGAATGTTGTTTTTTATTAATCATTTTTGTTGAAAAGTGTTATATTGATCTATATAGTATTTATCGCATAAGGATATTTATTAAGTACTAGTAACATTTGAGTGTTAAATATATAGTATGATTCTAGTTGTTTCCATCCTTTAAGGTTTTCTCCATCTTACCATGGTCTTGGATGCACTTTGTATGAGACATTTTTAACTTTGGGAAGATTTAAAATATTAATTCTTGCACATGATCTAGGAACTAGGAATCAAAATCATCAAAGAATTATTAACAAATACTCATGAATTGGAAATAATCAGAACCAGAATTGGTTTCCTCTCTGTATATTTAATAAGCCATAATGGATTACAATTCCAATGCTGAGCAATGGCTTAACTCCATGAAGAATTCGAATACCTAAGGAGATAATTCAAATTCAGTGAGTGAGTCTAGTTTAACTGACTCTCAACCATGCAATCTCACTCAGTTAACCACTTGACCAAAACCCTAATTGACTCATCAAACCCTAACTGAAGTTGGAGTGCAGTAAATGACTGAATCTCAACTGAAGGAGATCAAACATATGTCATAGAAATCTAATCATCAGGTGCTAGTGCTCCATGACTTCAATGAACCCCGATGAGGTTAACTGAAGCTGAACTAACCATCAGAAGTAGGTGGAGGTGCCTTGTTGACTCCGGATCATTAAATAATAATAAATAATCATTAAATAATATATTTAATGAGAGGAGGCACCCTGACTGACTGGTTGAACTGATTGTAACCACCATTTAGCAATTAGGTGCATTAATATCACTCAGATCACCCCCGGAGTGCTCCAGTTAGCCTCCTTGACTATAGGAGAAGGCTAAGTTAGCCTCCTTGACTGTAGGTAGGTGTGGGTGTGACTGGCTGATGGCAATTAATGCTCCACTAATGTCAATTAAACTTAGGATAGTGGTTTAACTAGGCCAATTTGACCAAAAAGAGTGTGTATGGTGGTAAATGTCTCCAACACCCCCCCCTTAAGCTATACTCAGGAAGAGTTAGAAAACATATATGCATAAAAATGCTAGGGCCCTGGAAACTAAGGCCATAGGTCACCCTGTACAATAAAGTAACTACTTAATATAACCAAGGAAACGGGGAAAACCTCATGGGAAAAATACCCCCCCTCAAACTAAGCAGTAAATCAAGAATTGGTTCTTCTATGCAGCAGCATCCTGAGACTGTGCATGTGAACCTCCGAATCCAAACTAAATGAATATGTTTGGAGGAATCTTCCACTTTGGAAGAAGAACAATGCACTCAACTGAATCAGAAATATAAACAACTGCACGGTGAAAACTCGACCCATGTAGAGCAACTGAAATCATCTAAAGAGAGAGCAAAGGTTCTTGAGGATTTGAACCATGTGTGGAACACTCAAGAAACTGATATGTTGCAGCCCTGAACAGAAAACCATTATTGGTAAAATCATCCCCAAATCTTAGGAGCAAGTGTCCAAATGGATGTAGAATGTCTTCCTCTTTACTAGTTCTGTGAGGAGATGAGCTTGTGACCAAAGGTAGAGAATCCCTGGGACTCTGGAGAGCAAATGCTTGAGATACATAATCTGATATAGCTTCTAAAATAGCTAATGAATCACAAAATAAAATATCAGCAACCTCATAAGAGGAAACTAACACCAAATCCCCAGCAGCAAAATTGAAGAAGAACTGCGGTACTTGATTTTTTACACCGGAATCGGTGAGAGCAGCTACAAGCATGACTGAAATATCTTGGATTTTAAAATATGAACAAAATAATATCAGATCAAAATGTAAATCAGATATAAATATGTTCACAACAGATCCAAAACTATGAAATGAAATCAAATCCCCAGCAGCAGTTTTGTAGGAGACTTGAGATACTTGTTTCTTCACACCATTGATGAGAACAGCTACAAGCAGTACTGAACGTTTATGAACTTGAAATTTTGAACCAATAAATATCATATCAGATCCAAATAATATCATATCATATCCAATAAAGTTCATATCAGATCCAAAATTATGGTCAACCGAGACGGTGGATGCACAGTTGTCTTTTTCTTCAAAATTATGAATTTTGGTGCATGCAATCCTGCAGGATATTGCTGGAAGGTCTAGATCATGGGGAGCGAATGTGTCACTCTTATAATCTGATATTTCTTCCAAAATATCCAATTTTTTACATATTTTCACACCAGCAACAACATTAGAGGAAAAAAAATCAAATTTCTCTTCACTTTTGGAAGCAATTACTGGTAAATTTTGCACAGAATTCAAAGGAAAATCACCAGTGAATGTTTGCATGGAAGTGCAGCAATGTTTTTCTTCAATATCAGAGATTTGAATGTCTTCTTCTGTTTCAGCAATATGAAAATATGAGATATCAGAGATCTCATGAACTTCTGGAGCATAAGGAGAAGGAGTTACTTCATGGATACTTTCTTCAATTCGAATTGAATGTGTAGAAGATTCTGCTTCATCTTCATCTTGAACAACTTCAACAGAGAGAGTAGAGGTTGAGAGTTTTGAGTGAAGAACTCTTGTGGTGCTGGATTTGATCTCCAAAGTACTATTATGATCCTCATTGTGCTTGCCAAAGGTTTTGTCCAATATTGTCTAGACTTCCTTTGGGTATTCAACATAACAAATAAGGTAGTACAAGCTATCAGAAAGGGTCAGACCTATTGCTCCATAAGCTCTATCACTGTCATTTAGCCAGTCATTCTCATTCTCATAAGACTCTTTTCCAAGTCCAATATACACCTCATAGAGACCTCATCTCTTCAGAGATGCAATCATCTTCAACTTCCATTCTGAATAGCTCGTGAATGGGGTGAGAATAGGGATTGATGAGTCCATTCGAAGTTGTACCTAATAAAACCTACAAATCAAAACAAAAGGGGCACCATAAGGTTGGACATCCTGCACATTTTAGGCTTTCATCACACCCATCATAGTCAATCAAGCAAGCTTGATCAACAAGTTCTTTACTTGGGGTATTAAGTGCTAAGCCTTGGCTTCTGGTGCAGTGCTGGAATTTTGAGCTATTGCTCACTTCTCATGGAGAAATCTATCAAAAATATTGTTTTTGAGAGATTTTTCTTCATCTTGTTGTAAGCTCTAATACCATATTAATTCTTGCACATGATCTAGGAACTAGGAATCAAAATCATCAAAGAATTATTAACAAATACTCATGAATTGGAAATAATCGGAACCAGAATTGATTTCCTCTCTGTATATTTAATAAACAATAATGGGTTACAGTTCCAATGATGAGAAATGGCTTAACTCCATGAAGAATTCAAATACCTAAGGAGACAATTCGAATTCAGTGAGTGAGTCTAGCTTAACTGAATCTCAACCATGCAATCTCACTCAGTTAACCACTTGACCAAAACCCTAATCGACTCACCAAACCCTAACTGAAGTCAGAGTGCAATAAATGAATGAATCTCAACTGAAGGAGATCAAACATATGTCATAGCAATCCAATCATTAAGTGCTAGTGCTCCATGACTTCAATGAACCCTGATGAGGTTAACTGAAGCTGAATTGACCATCAGAAGTAGGTGGAGGCACGTTGTTGACTCCAGATCATTAAATAATAATAAATACTCATTAAATAATATATTTAATGAGAGGAGGCACCCTAATTGACTGGTTGAACTGATTGTAACCACTAGTTAGAAATTAGGTGCATTAATATCACTCAGATCACCCCCGGAGTGCTCCAGTTAGCCTCCTTGACTGTAGGAGAAGGCTAAGTTAGCCTCCTTGACTATAGGTAGGCGTGGGTGTGACTGGATGATGGTAATTAATGCTCCACTGATGTTAATTAAAATTAGGGTATTGGTTTAACTAGGCCAATTTGACCAAAAAGAGTGTGTATGGTGGTAAATGTCTCCAACAGAAAATGCAAACGCTCATATACTATATAAAATATTTACTAACCCTTGTGTAATGATCTCGGTGTCAACTTGTCACCATCAATGCTTCTATACATCAAAATTAGTTAGATGATATAGAATGGGGTCTATGCAATTACTTTGTCAAAATGGGATACCAAGAACAATATTACGATATTCCTTTTCCCTAGTGATATAGCATCTAGAATTTTATATGGAACATGGATGGAAGACCTAAAATTAATGGATGATGTTGGATCATGATTCACAGGAAAGTATTAACTTAATTTTTTTTTAAAAATAAGAGATCCAAATCCCTTTCTAATTCATCTTATGTGAAGATGATTATGAAAATCATGGGCACTTAGTTTTCTACTGCTCATGTACCAATAAATTTTGGGACTAAGCCTTCAAATATGTTAGTCCAAGAGTAATAACCCATTATAAACATAGATACATGTTATATTGTTGGAATAAGCCTTGCAAAATATCCCTTTTAAATATATTGGAAATTTTTGCTAGCTCACATTAAGTTGATCTTTCAAAGTAATAGAATCAGTGGAAAAATCATTTCCTTGAAGACCAAGAGTTTATTTATTGAAGTTATTCAATCCAAATATATCATAGATCATAGATATTCCCACTAAATGATGAGTCAATAAATTGTATGGTTGAGTAGGTATTGGGAGATAGAATGCCAAATTTTAGATTCCCATTACTAGGATCCCACCTCACTTGGCATATTCAAATTTTAAGGAGAGAGATTTTCAACAATGGAAATATATTCAACATAACCACATCATTTTATTCAATGGGGTTATGAAAGGAAATCGATGGGTGGCATGTGTTGGGGGAGGATCATTCTCAATCCTAGAGGAATATTGAAATAAGATATTCTTAGGGTCTTGGAACAACTAACAAAACTATAGAGAGGCATATATGTGTGATCCTTCAAAGAATAAAGTGTATTAAATATAGTAATGTAAAGTCCCTTGTAGTGGTAGGGAATTTGGAAGTTATCATAACACCCATGGATAATAAACATGTCGCAATGGATAACTCCCTATATTGGTTATTTTCTTGAATCAAAAGAATATCTTATTTATTAAAATATTATCATCTTTATAGAACTTTGAGAGAGCTCACTCATTAAGCAAATCTACAAGCCATTGAATAGTGTAATTAATATAAAGTTAGTTACAAAATAATGGAGACATTTTATTTATTAGAATCCCCTAAGTATCATGATCTATATGGGTATAGGTGGCCACCCACCTATTCTACTGGTTAAAAACAATTATCCATTTTGGCAATTTTCTACATTTTTTTGGGTCCCAAAGTTTTGCGGCCATTTTGAGTCCCTAAATGATTTTTTTTGGAGATTGAGGGGGGGAATTGTGGACAAGGAATTACATTTGGAATCAGTGAAAAGTTTTAAATATCAAATAGAACTTTCCAATGGGCTATCATGTGCCCCATACAGAGATCATATGCAAAAGTTATGACCCCAATAACTTGACTATTAAACTAACCACCTTGGGGCCATAAACTTTATGACTATTCATCTCCTAGGGTTAGGTTTAGCATTTTTTCCTCTTGAAGGAATTATATTAAAGCGGCCATTTAGGCTCCTTTTGTATTCAAATTGTAATGAGTGAGTGTATCCTCCATGTATCTTCTCAGAGATAGAGCTAGGACCATTCCAACTGCTTTTATTTTATAGTTTGTTATGTTTCATTCATTTAATAGAGTCTCAGTTTACTATATCATTGTGTTTATTTCCATATATATCTATGAATATATATAAGGTATTTCATTTCATTCTCACATAAATATGTATCAGTGGTATCATATCCTTCTTCTCTTGTGGTTTCTCAGTATATGTCACCGATGATATTTGAATATCGAGAATTGCATCTCAAACTAGTTCATCTTGGGGAAAATACCTCTCATTGTCCCAATATTTATCACATGGAAGGAGAATAAAATAGAGATGATGGAGAATTAGATCCTATTAAACTCTTTCTCAAGGAATCCTTTGCATAGCACATGGATGCGATGATGGATAAATTTTCCTAGATCCTTCGAAGAATGTTGATCGCGGTGGATGCACCTTCAATTAGCAGTCATTTTCGGGGTGTGAATTCCTTCAAGGTACAATATAAACTTGAAATCCCCTTATTTGAAGTAAATATATATGCAAATCATTTGTATGTCGATGTAATTGTAACTTTGGAATGTATTCACTTGTATTTCTTATCTATTGTAACCCGATGTTTATTCCGAGATGTTCTTATGTCATGTCATGCCCCAATGTTACTATAGGGAGAATATATAATGTAAACAAGTCATGTCAAGTCATTGTGGGTAACCCTCCTATTGCCTAAGGGTTAAATTCCCTGTAGCTTCGAGGCACTAGGGTTATTAGACTCACCTAGTGAAGTCGGCCCTAATAGGGTTTTAGTCATGTAGGGATTAGTATAAATAGAGAGTTGGACTCTATATTTAGTACACAACTCATACACACTCAAGTGTAGAACATAGTTGAGGAAGAGAAAGACACTAGGGCTAGAGGAAAGAGCTTAATGCTATCGGGAGATTGTATTATTATTTTTGGGTTTCACTTTGGTGCTGATTCTATCTCTGAGGAAGTTGGGGGGTTTTCTCCATTTATGGTTTCCCCGAGGAAAAACACTATGTTCATTGTCTCTTGTGTTTGATTGCTGTGCTTGTTGTTCTCTCAGTTAAAGATCCCAATGATATGCTAGATTAATGTTGAAATACTAACATGGTATCAAAGCTAACCTAAGAAGAAGACACTGTGCAGCTGCAGGAACTAGGGCTTCCTATTTTGTGGATCTCTCTCCATATATTTTCAACAAAATTAAGGTGGAATAACTCTCCTCCCTAGGGCACATCTTTCTGTCAAAGCAGAATCCAATTCTGATGTTTTTTAGTTTCGAACCCGACACTACTACCGAAAATTAGGGCTTTTCATAGAAGAGGAATTTTTCAGTGAGCCCAGGTCTGAATTGATCTCCTCCCCAAAATCGACGTTACAGATCAATTTCAAAGCATTTGGTTGGAGAGAACTCCAGAAAAGAAAAACCCTAATCTGCTCTTGAACTAGTACTACAGGATTTCAGCTTCAAATCCAGATTCGACATCTTGACTAGGTAAGATCTAAATCTTTTTGTATTTCCATTTGAGGTTCTCAGTTAATATGTCTCATCATACCAAGCTTGATGAAAAGATTGAGGGAGCTGATAACTTCCAAGATTGGAAGTATAGGATCTCCATGGTGCTGGAAGAAAATGAGTTGGACTCCTATATCCAGGAGGAGGTTCCAGTTCTAGAGGGAGATGAGGCCAAGGCCTTACATAAGAAGAATTTGGTTATGGAAAAGAGGATCACTGCTGATTCTATCAAGGATCACCTCATTCCATAGGTGTCCTCTCTTGAGACACCTAAACCCATGTTTGATGCCCTAACCAATTGTTTGAAGGGAAGAACATCAATCGGAAGATGAATCTAAGGAACCAATTGAAGAATGTCAAGATCCATAATGAGGAGACCATCCAATCATAATTCACAAGGGTCTCCTAGATCAAATAACAACTAGAAGCTGTAGCTGAAGAAGTGGAGGATGCAAAAATTGTCATGACAACATTGAATGGCCTCCCTAGGTCATGGTATTCTTTCATCCAAGGAATCTGTGCTACAAAGAAGTTGGTCAAGTTCAGTAGACTGTGGGAAGAATGCTCTCAAGAAGACGCTCGGATAGCTTCTCAAGAAGAAAAGATGGGAAGTGAAGATCAAGGTCTCACAGTACACTCCAAGAAATGAAGAAGAGAAAGTCATCATCACCAAGGTAAGCATTCTCATTAGAAAAATAACTTTATGAGAAGGGATCCATTCAGACTCAGATGTTATACATGCGATGAAATATGACACTTTGCCAAAAACTGTCCCAAGAATAAGAATGGATCCAAGAAGAATAGGAACTCCAAAAGAAGACATCATGCTCACACTGCTGAGGATGATGATCCTCCCAGGAAGAGAGTAAAACAAGAAAGTGAAGACTCTTCAAGTGAAGATGAATATGTTATGATCTCTGCTCTCACAGGAACTGTCACACATGGAAGCAAAGATTGGCTTATTGACAGTGGGGATTCCAAGCACATGACAGGTTTTAAGGAATCCTTTGAGAAACTATCCGAAAATAACTCACCTCATAAGGTGAAGCTTGGGGATGACTACCAATATCCCATATAAGATAGTGGTGAATCCTCCTACAAGCTAGACTCTGAAAAATCTATAAAAATGAAAGATGTCTTGTTTGTACCATGATTGAAGAAGAATCTTCTATTCATATTAGAATTGGATGCAAAAGGTATGACGATTTCATTTTTATATGGCCAAGTCATCATGTGGCCAAGAGGAAAGACTATTGATGATGCAATAGTGATTGGAGAACAAGGAGGCTTATACAAGCTAAAGGGCCATCCAAAACAAGCTATGGTCCATGACAGAGTAGAGCCAAATGAACTTTGGCATAGAAGGTTTGCACATGTACATTATAGAGCACTACCACTAGCAAGCAAAGCTATTGAAGGTCTTCTAGAAGTTAAAGCAAAACATGAAGGGGTCTGCAAAGGATGTGCAAAAGGAAAGAATACAAAGAAGGCATTTCCAAGTAGTGATAGCAAGGAAAAAGGAATATTGGAAATCATCCACTCCGATGTATGTGGACCAATGTCATCAAGATCACTAAGCGGGTATGTATATTATGTTTCTTTTATTGATGAATTTTCTAGGAAGCCATGGATTTACTTCATGAAGAACAAAGATGAAGTTTTCAGCAAGTTGAAGGAATTCAAAGCCTTGATCGAGAATCACGAAAAAAAAAAGATCAAGACCTTTTGATCAGATAATGGTGGAGAATTCACATCAAATGAATCCAAAGACTTATGCAAAGAATCAGGGATTAAGAGAGATTTGTCGACTCCTTACAATCCACAATAGAATGGGGTTGCAGAAAGGAAGAATTGAACCATCATGGAAGCTGCAAGAGCAATGCTTCATGATCAAGATCTTCCTATGCATCTATGGGCAGAAGCAGCCAAAACAACGGTGTATGTACAGAACCATACTCCACACAGAGTACTTGAGAACAAGACTCTTGAAGAAGTATTCTCTGGCAAGAAACCAGAAGTCAGCCATTTCAGAATATTTGGCTGTCCAGTGTACATACACATACCAAAAAAAAAGAGAACAAAATTAGATCCTTCAGGAAAGAAGGGTATATTTGTGGGATACTCTGAAAGCTCGAAGGCTTACAGAATATACTTCCCAGGATACAAGAAGATCGATATCAGTAGGGATGTAACATTAGATGAAGATACAGCTTACAACAAATCCAGAAAGAGACTTGCTGAAGATACTGAAGAAGCAGAAGCACCCAGAATTCATGATACAACCATGAATGAAGAAATTCAAGAAGAAGATCAAGAATTTGAAGAACCACAAAGACCTCTAGATCCACCTCAGGAGAAGAATCCTCACAAGAGGAAACCTTCTTGGGTACGAGAAATTATCCAAGGTGCGAAAAGATATGGGGCTCCAGAAGAGAATCACAGTGAAAGAAAGAGAACCAGATCTTATTCCAGATATGTAGCTTTACTATGTGATGTTATCAATAAATAACCTTCCAACTATGAAGAAGCAACAGAGTAGAAAGAATGGGAGGATGCTATGATCGAAGAGTATCAATCGATCATGAAGAATGATGTTTGGGATGTTGTCCCAAGACCAAAAGGGAAGTCAATTGTAACTTCCAAATGGATCTACAAGATCAAGAATGCTGTAGACGGTAGCATTAAAAAATATAAGGCAAGATTTGTGGCTTGTGGCTTCTCACAGAAGGAAGGAATAGATTATGAAGAAACCTTTGCTCCTGTGGCCAGATACACTTCCATCAAAACAGTACTTGCATTGGTTACAGTAATGAAATGGAAGATACACCAAATGGATGTGAAGATGGCTTTCTTGAATGGTGTAGTGGAAGAGGAAGTGTATGTAGAACAGCCACTCAGTTTTGAGACACATGATAGAGAGTTTCATGTGTGCGGATTGAAGAAAGCCCTGTACAGTTTGAAATAGGCACCCAAGACATGGTACAGCAGAATTGACAGCTTTGTATCCAGTTTGGGCTTTACCAAGAGTATAGTAGATTCCAACCTTTACTACAAGGTTGAATATGGCAACCCAGTGATGCTTCTACTATATGTAGCTGATCTGTTTGTGACAGGTATGGATTGGTTGATTACTAATACAAAGATAAATCTTGCCGCCGAGTTCGAAATGAAGGAATTGGGTATGATACATTATTTTCTAGGTATGGAGGTGTGGCAGAATGCAGATGGAATCTCCCTTGGACAAGGGAAGTATGCAGTAGAGATCCTGAAGAGGTTTGGGATGATGGAGTGCAAGGCCATGTCCACACCTATGGCATCGAACCTGAAGCTATTGAGTGATGCTTCATCTGTTAAATTTTCATATGCTTAGCTAATACATTAGTATTTCATTTCATTTTCATAACAAAAGCATATAAACAGGATCACTGAAAGAAATGTATCACAAGAACAACACATATTTATCTTGGGAAAACCCTAAAGGGAAAAACCCAGCAAAATATTCCTCAATATAGATGCCCCAAAAATATTAAAGGTAAAACCAACAAGGAGATCAAAGCCTGATCCTCCTCCCTCTCCAACTACTCTTCTCTTCTCCACTAATGTGCTACACAAGTGAGAATGTGTATATCAAATGAGGAGCACTACACCTCTATTTATATTCATCCGTTCACTTAAGTTAACTCATCTAACATGTAGGATTGAGTTACACATGTAGGCTCAAGTAACCACATTGGGGTGCTAATGACACACCTTTACAATTAGAGTGGACTACCTCATAACTCTTATTATATCTTCCGATTACAAGCATCAGGGTACAAAGTAATACAAGTGGTTCTCCTAGTAGGACCATTGGGGACCACAAAATATACATATAGAATATTCTTCAAAGTTACAATATTTCAACACCCCCCCTTAACGATAAGGGTATTCTACAACAACATCAACAACAACAATAATGGGAGAGAGAAATTGAGGACATCATCAACATCATCAGGGTAACACATCTATAAATCATTGGAAGCTTTTCAACATCATGTAGTCTTCATCTTCACTCTTCAGTCTTCAGTATCATCAACACATTTTATTTCTTCAATCAGCAACATCTTCAGCATCTTGACATTTCAATCAGCAGTAATATCTTCAGCACTTTGTTCTTTCGATCATTAACAACATCTTCAGCATTCTTGACCTTTCGATCAGCAACAAATTCTTCAACACTATGATCTTTCAATCAGCAACATATTCAGCACTTTGACCTTTCGATCAGCAATATCTTCAGCACTTTGACCTTTCGATCAACAACATCAACATCAACACTTTGACTTTTTGATCTGAAACATCATCATCAAAATATTATCATACTTTGATCTTTCGATCAGAGCCATCATCATCAAAACATAGTCATACTCTGATCAGAAACATCATCATCAAAATATCATCATACTCTGATCTTTTGATCAGAAACATCATCATCAAAGCATCATCATACTCTGATATTTCGATCAGAAACACCATCATCAAAACATCATCATACTCTGATCTTTCGATCAGAAACATCATCATGAAAGCATCATCATACTCTGATCTTTTGATCAGTATGTCATCATATACTTCTGTTCTTTTGAGAAGTACGTCATCATTCTGATATCATCATCATCACATTCTAATCTTTCGATCAGGGAACATCATCATCATCAGCAATTTCTAATATTTTGATCATAAAATATCATCATCATTAGCAACTTTTGATCTTTCGATCAGAAAACATCATCATCATCATACTCTAATCTTTTGATCAGAAAACATCATCATCATCAGCAGCTTCTGATCTTTCGATCAGAAAACATCATCATCATCATACTCTGATCTTTCGATCAGAGAACATCATCATCATCAACAACTTCTGATCTTTTGATTAGAAAACATCATCATCATCATCATACTCTAATATTTCGATCAGAGATCATCATCAGCAGCAGCAATAGCCTGTAAGCCACAGTACAAAAACATAGAAGTCTTTGGATCTCTTTTGGACTTAAAGTCCAGGGATGATGCAATCCTACCACATTCTCAACAACCAAGGTCACCGGATCCATTCTGAATCGAGGTTCAAGGATGATACAATCCTACCACCTTCTCAATGACTGAAGTTCACCGGATCCATTCTAAATAGAGGTTCATGGATGATGCAATCCTACCACCTTCTCAATGACCGAAGTTCACCAGATCCATTCTGAACCAAAGTTCACAGATGATGCAATCCTACCACCTTCTCGATGACTGAAGTTCATCGAATCCATTCTAATCTGAGGTTCATGGTTGATGCAATCCTACCACCTTCTCGATGACTAAAGTTCACTGGATCCATTCTGAACCGAGGAACATGGATGATGCAATCCTATCACCTTCTCCATGACCGAAGATCACCAGATCCATTATGAACTGAATTTCATGGATGATGCAATCCTACCACCTTCTCGATGACCGAAGTTCATCGGATCCATTCTGAACTGAAGTTCCCAGATGATACAATCCTACCACATTATCGATGACCAAAGTTCACTAGATCCATTCTAAATTGAGGTTCATGGATGATGCAATCCTATCACCTTCTCCATGACCAAATTTCACTCGATCCATTCTGAACTAAAGTTCATGGATGATGCAATCCTACCACCTTCTCGATGACCAAATTTCATTATATCTTTTCTAAACCAAAGTTCCCAGATGATACAATCCTACCACATTCTCGATGACCGAAGTTCACCGGATCCATTCTGAACCGAAGTTCATGGATGATACAATCCTACCACATTATCAATGACCGAAGTTCACCTGATCCATTCTGAACCAAGGTTCACGGATGATACAATCCTACCACATTCTCAATGACCAAAGTTCACCGGATCCATTCTGGACATATGTCCTGGGATGATGCAATCATCGAATCACTTTAGGGAAAGTGCCCAGGGATGATATAATCCCACCACATTCTCAGGGACTGAAGTCACTGAATCCATTATGAACATATGTCCCAGGATGATATAATTCCTCTTCATTCTCGAGGATCGAGGTCACTGGATCACTTTAGGGAAAGTACCGAGGGATGATACAATCCCACTATAACATCACTACTCCCCATTTCGGGGAAGGTCTTTTCAAACCACACCAAGCTTGTCTCAAAAGTGTTTGAACTTTACTCGGGACAGAGGTTTCGTCAACACATTAGAAACCTGTTCATCAGCACTCACATACTGGAGCTTTATGGCTCCTTTATGCATCATATCTTGAATGTAGAAATACCTGATTTCTATGTGTTTTGATCTGTCATGGAACACAGGGTTCTCTGTCATCTTTATACAACTTTGGTTGTCACATAGAATCATGGTAGTGTCCAACTCTAGGTTGAATAATCCTGACAACAGCTTCGTAATCCATATGGCTGCACAACTAGCAGCGCAAGCTGCTATATATTCTGCTTTGGTAGTGCTTAGAGCAACACTGGACTGCTTTCTACTAAACCATGAAACCATAGCAGATACCAGACTATAACATCCACCTGATGTACTTTTTTTGTCTGAGCTACTTTCGGCCCAATCTACATCTATATATCCATACAATCTATACTCATGGCTATTATCATAATATAGACCAAAGTCTATAGTCCCTTTCAAATATCTCGTCACATGTTTTGAAGCTACCAAGTGAACCTGTCTAGGTTGTACTAGATATTGACTTAAGGTGTTTATAGAAAAACAAATGTCTGGTCTGGTGTTTGTTAAGTACATCAACGACCCAATAATTTATTTGTAAAGAATCACATCCACTAACTCTGATGAGTCATCAGCTAACAAATTTAGGTTGGAATCCATGGGTGTGTTCATGGATTTGCATTCCAACATTGTTGGTTTTCTCTCTTTATGTGCAGACCCGGGTTTACTTTATTATACCAACAAAACCCCTAGCTCACTGGCCCTTTCAGCGATAGACTGCAGAACGGTCTGAAGTCTCACTTGAAGTGATCTTAGATGGGTTGTCTGAAGAATCACTTTTCCTCAGCCAGGTTCTGTAGCATCATGGGTTCTCTTGAATCTACTTAACCAGTGGAATCTCTCTGCACAGGATGTTTCTCTTCCCAGCTGACTCTACTATGGAACTGACTCTTATTGCATCGTAGCTTCTAGGACAATGCACAAACTTACTCTTTCGCTCAGCTCTTAACCTGCGATATCTCACACCGCAGCTCCTCCGATGGTACAATATCGTATTTCTACACTGCGATACTCCCTATAGTGAGACTCAATATACTTAACAAATCTCAAGGACCAGAGGCTTCCTCTCTGGGTATAATAGCTCATTTAACCTTCACCAAGGTGTTAAACAACTTCACTTAGCCTCTATAGTCTAACACGCTTAACATTAATCACGCTCAACTTGCTGAATTAAATATACAGAAATCACTTAACACTGTAACTGTTAGATGTCGTGAATCAAACACTCATAAAATCATATACAGAATACTTAACACATCCAAATCACATTTAACCTTCTATGTTACTGCAACTAAAGGATTGCATACATGCATTCATTAACTGATAAGAAATGTTCATGTAACGAATAACAGATGGCAAATAAGTATAGCACAATCACATGAAATAGTCGCACAACACACGGATTTTATGTGGTTCACTTCCAGGGAAGAAGCTACGTCCATGGGAACTGTGCTTATATTATAACTTGAGAGAGTAACACAGTTCCACTGCAACCTATTATGAAGCTTGAGATCTTCTGGGAAACTCCACGCACTCAGCCGTGAGCCCTTCTCTCTTAGATCTCTTCTCTAATATTGATTTCTTCTTAAAATATACTCTTTCTCTCTCTTTCTCTCTCAATCCCTGCGGATTGTTACATTCATGCTCAAGGAGTCGGCTACTAGTTACAGTAAGACAACTATAGACTGAACTCAGAACCAGAGCTTGACTCTTCCTCAATGTCTCACTATACTGATGACATAGTTACAACCTTATCAACCACTATCTAACCGACTAACTAGCTGACTAGCTGTCTGTCTGTCTCTCTATCTAGCTAACTATCTGACCCTTCATAATAAAAAATACATGCTTAAATAGGTGGCCCGAAGGTCTCACCATGATACAACACTGTGGGCCTATCCCAACAGTAACCCAAAACCCTAACTGTGACAGTCAGCCTATCTGTACTTTGAATTGCCGCTTACTGGTCATACTGCAGCTTTCTACAGTCTTCCACGATGTCCGACGCTAATCATGGGCATGGGCACCACTTCCTTAGTCACTCCCCTTCTGTCCTTTGTCTTTAATACCTCGGCTCATTGCTCCTTCTCCATTCATGAGGGTAGCTGAGCCCTCCTATCGTCACCGCTGCCTTAAATGCAGTGGTTGAGCTCTCTTCTCAGTCGCTTCAAGTACTATTTTCCTTTGACTTTCTT
The DNA here is from genome assembly GCA_001517045.1 of Pseudotsuga menziesii. Lineage (NCBI taxonomy): Eukaryota > Viridiplantae > Streptophyta > Pinopsida > Pinales > Pinaceae > Pseudotsuga > Pseudotsuga menziesii. Next base: position 256,102 of record LPNX010797595.1, read on the forward strand.
GTTCTGATATAGCAACTTTTTCTATACCTGTGGGGCCCTTCTCCAATAGTCACCTAGCACTTACTTGTGGCTCATCCCCAAGCCACTGCCATCTGGTTTCCCTTTCTGTAGCTTCTCCTTGGCTTCCTGCGAAGTCCTTGCGAATCTCTCTTTGAGTCCTGTGACATATTTGTCCATAGCTTCGACACAGTCTTGTACCACTTCAAGCATAACTTGAGTACTCATGGGGTCTTCTATGCTATCAATTTCACTTCTGCTTGTAGTGAATTCCTTGACGTTCTGCTCAACTGCATCGCCAGCTCTGCGATTTGTTCCTGATACAATTGAAGCATATATTGAATTCTATGTCTTTTTCTCACAACTGCTGCGCTTCCTGTTGCAAACGGTTCATCTCTGTTGTCTTCTTCATCTTTGCAAGAGCTCCTAAGCTCCTGACTTCTTCTTTCATTGCTGCTACTACATTTTCTATGTTCTGGATGCTTTGCTGCAAATCCAGTCTATCTGGGAGCTCTTCTAGCTCCTACCATGTCTTCGTCGCATCAGCTAGCAATGACTTTGCATCATCTATACAACACTTCATCTATGTTGAAGTGAGTCTAAAGTCTTGTGCCCTTTCTTCATTTTCTACCTCAGGTGTGCCTGGTGCTCGAGCCTCAAGCTCAGCAATCTGTGCCTTGTGGTCTTCCTCCGTCTTCTCATCAAATTTTCTCTTTTCTCCTTTGTGCTTTCTATCATCTTTGGCATCTTCTTCTGTAAACTTAGTTCATAGATCTCTCTTATCTTTCCTTCCCTCATTGTCATGCTCGCGCTCTGGTTGCTTGCGAGACCTTCAAGTGACCGCTTCACCTGGATCACCATCGAATCCCTCACATAAGATATACTCCAAAGTTGCATATAGGTCTCTTCGTGGATCATCAGCTCCTTTAAGGATCTTTGAGATTTTGAGAAGCCTTCCATAGATATCTTTTCCTCTTTATCTAGGTTAGAACTCATATCACAAAGAAAATATAAATCTGTATCTTCCAACCTTCTCAAACATTTCATTCGATCTGGATCCTTTCATACTAAAAATATACAAACCATGAATTCCATTCCGAGAACAAGCCTTTGTCTGCATTTTGTAGTAAGAAAATATCCTAGATATGGTGTTACTTCATCAACCTTTTCCTTCTCTTTCTTTTTCTCATTTTTACTTTCTTCTTCTTTCTTTTTATCCACCTTTTCCTCACTCTCCTTTTCATCTTTCTTCTTGTCGGTATATTTCTTCTCATCATTCTTCTTCTCTATTTTCTTATCTTTAGTGATCTTCCCATCTTTCTTTTTTTCTACTCTGAGCTAGACTATTCTACTATCTAAGCTTGAATCTTCATCCTTGGCGTCTGCTTGACCTATGGTACACCTAGTTTCACAACCCTAGGTGGTGATGTCATAGCAGACTCGAGGCCACCACGCTGGAATCATCGCACAACGTCTTCTAAAGGTTCCTTCTCGGACATAAACCATCTGGTGCAGTACTCTGGACTGGTAATGGCTGCCAAAATGGGGAAAGTAGCACTTTGTAACTGGAGTATCTCTGCACAGGGAAAACTTCTACAAATTTCTCTATAACTCTCAGAAATCACAAAAGTAACCCTTCTGCCTGAATGATCTGTGTATTTATAGTGAAGGCGATAATCTCTGAAGCAACGGTCGCTTAAGTTGGACCCGTTGGCGGCATTTATTGCATGGACAAGACTAACACCCGGTGCCCCGATCCTCATTAAGTGCTAAAAATACAATCAAATCTCCCTTGAAATTTGTGTACAGGTGCCAGTCTCGACCAAGATTTACCAAATCTAGGACAATACTTGTACTGTTTCCAAATCTAGGGAAACGTATACCTGTCATTTCTAGATTAATTGCTTGTCAGAGGGTGAAGTGACTAGCCCTCCGTCCCTTCTCAAAATTCATCTTTGTGGCATGGGGAACATCCCCTTGCTACGATGTCACATCGCATTGTCCTAGACCAAAAATTTGGCATGAATTGCGCAACGTTCAAAGACTCTGCAAGCGTCCTATGACTTGCATAAAATAAACTTTCTTGCTGTGATTTCGCCTACTTAGAATATTTTTTTTTAATTTTTTTAATTATTATTATTTTTTTTTTAAATTTAAATTTTTTTTTTGGGGGTGTAGACTAATGATGGGTGCGATGCCTCCTTTCAATTACACTGGACATTTGCACCCATAGTTCTCTAAGTTAGGGTTGGGAGGTGGAGTGGCTATCACTATAAAGCTTAAGCCTACTGCCATTAATCAAAGTAGGAACAAGCTCCCTGTTCAGTTTACTGAGCTGAACAGCACCTCCGCCTGTGACTTGCTGAATCTGATATGGCCCCAACCAATGTGTCTTGAAATTCCCTGGAAACTTAACAAACTTGCTATCGTAAAGGAGCACTAGGTCTCCTATCTGAAAAATCTTGCTCTTGATGTGCCTGTCATGCCAAGATTTTTCTCGTGCCTTCTGCACTTTTTGATGGAAGCCTGTGATGAATCTGTCTTTTTCTAAGGCAAGCAGCTGTGCTAGTATTTCATTCATCGTATCTGTATTAGCCATCTCGGTAATTTGATCAATTCTTAAACTAGGAATAACATATTCCATAGGCATAAAAACCTCTTGTCCATACACCAAGCTGAAAGGTGTGTGTCCTATAAGTTTCTTGCATGTAGTCCGATAAGCCCATAATACAGCATTAACCCTAAGGTCCCAATCATCTCTTTGGCTGTTACAAATCTTAGTAAGAGCATTTTCTAGAATCTTGTTAAAAGCCTCCATCGTACCATTAGCTTGTGGGTGGTAGGGAGTGCTCTTATGATGCTGTATCTGAAATTCCTCCATCAAGGCCTGAATAGTGTGATTCAAAAAGTGTGTGCCATGATCATTCATCAAAATTGTTGGACATCCAAATCAACTTATGATGTTTTCAAAAATGAACTGTGCAGTTGTAGTAGCATCACAATTCCTTACTGCTTTGGCCTCTGCCCACCTGGTGAGGTATTCTATTCCTATGATGATGTATCTCACACCAGTTCATTTTCCTGGTGGGTTGATAGAACCCACGAAATCTATAGCCCACTTGTCAAATGCCCGCAGCATAATCTGTGGTCGCAGCGGCATTTCATCTCTCCGCGAAGGTTTTCCTACCCCCTTGAAGATATCGCAGCATCTGCAAAACTCCTTAGTGTCTTTGTGCAAAGTAGGCCACCATAATCCTGCAGCTAGAATTTTCTGAGCAGTCAGCTTTCCTACGAAATGACCTCCTACGGTACCTAAATGTGCTTCTCTGATAATGGCCTCTTTCTCGTGCGGCATAACGCATCTGCGCAGGACTTCATCTAGTCCTAACTTATATAAATGTCCTGCGATCAAAGTGAAATCTGTTGTTTTAAAAATTAACTGTTTCTTTTGCTGCTTAGTAAACTCAACTGGTGCCCACCCTGTAGTGAGAAAGTGAACAATATCTGCGTAATACTCATCTGCGATCTGGATAGAAAACAATTGCCCATCTGGCAAATTATCCTCTCGATTACTTGGTTCTTCTCCTGAGTCTATTCACGATAGATGATCTAGTCCAGCATTCAATCTTCCTGGTTTTACAATAATTTCAAAATCATACTCTTGAAATAGGAGTAACCATCTGCAGATCCTTCCTCCTAACACTAGCTTATTGACTAAATACTTTAAAGCAGAATGGTCAGTGAACATCTTGAATGGGGCACCCAACAGATAGTGCCTGAAATTCTGTAGAGCATACACCATAGCTAATCCTTCTCTTTCTGTAGTGGTGTAGTTATTTTCTGCGGTAGATAACTTTCTGCTTGAGTACCTGATAGGGTGATCGATACCCCCTTCTCCTGGCTGTGTTAAGACAATCCCCAGTGCGATGCCAGATGCATCCACATGTACATGAAATGGCTTGTTCCAATATGGAAATACTAAGATGGGTGTTGTAACCATCTTCTCTTTAAGAGTGTTTAAACTTTGATGGCATTCCTCATTCCATGGGATTTTCGCTTCTTTCTTTAATAGCTTTTCCATAGGTGCTGTGATCTTTGCATAGCCTTTGATGAATTTTCTATAATACCCTGTATGACCAAGCGCTATCCTCAATTGCTTGACTGAGTTGGGTGCTGGGAGATTTACAATAATGGCAATCTTTGCGGGATCTACCATCAAGCCTTGTCTGCAAACAATATGACCCAACAAAATACCAAATGGTGCTCAGAATATACATTTCTTCAAGTTAAGAGAAATCTGATATTGCCTACATTTCTCTAACATGAGCCTTAAGTCTCCTATATGCTTTTTGATTAATCCAAATATAGTCCAATCATCAAAATAGAGTTCTAAGAATTGATGGATGTATTCCTTAAAGACAGCAACTACTACTCTAGAAAAAATAGCTGGTGCATTTTTAAGACCAAAGGGCATTACCGTATACTAGAATGAGCCCCATTTTGTCGCAAAGGTGGTATTATATCGATCCTTTGGATGGATTCTTATCTGGTGATAGCCTGAAAAGCCATGAGTGAATGAGTAGATCTCCTGTCCTCCTACATTGTCTAAAACTTCATCAGTAAAAGGTGTCAAAAATGGGTCATGAAGTGATGCATCATTGAGTTTGCACAAATCGACACAAATCCTGATTACTCCTTTAGTTTTATTTTCCTACATGACCATGGGACTAAGCCATTCTCTCTCTTCTACTGGTTCAACGATGCCTGCTGCTAGCATCTTATCAATCTCATCCTTAACTTTTTATTTATAACGAGGCTTTAATCTATATGGACGCTGCTTAACCAGCCTAGCATCCGCTTTCAAAGGTATCCTCATGACTCCCAAATCTCCTACTATTCCCTTCATTTCTATAAACTTAGTGGGAAATAAGTCCTGATAGTCATGTAACAAATCTGCGATGTGTCCTACCGTTTCATCATCCCAATAGTCTCCAATAGAGGCAAACTTTGGTTCTGTTTCTATGCCAATATTGATCTTTTTAATCTTAATAGGCTCTGTTACAGCTGGAATGTCTAGCTTTGGTCCCTCAACTGCGCGAGTCCCTTCTGACTCTGGAATGTTGATACTGTAAGGATTCTCATCCTCATCACCTGGCTTTTCTGCAAAGTTGTAACACTCTAGCTCATGTTCTAACTGGATGGCCCAATCAGGATGAGCATACACTGGTAGGGTACAGTCATCAAATATCTTAGTCTTTATACTCTGTAGATCCTGATCAATGCTTGGATACTCAGATTCAAAAGTGAAAGTGAGTAGAAAGTTGTCTATCATAACTGACCATGTAATTGTTCCTCTACGCAACTCTGTCTTAGTGTACCAATTCCTTAGGATTGTGTCTAAGGTGTGAATGAATAGGTGAACCCATTCATCCTCTGGAATGTCCAACCAATTCTATTTAGAAATCTTAATATGTGACCTGGGGTCACTTTCTCCTATATATTTCTGCTGGAAACGCTCCTTGTCATTAGAGAATCTGATCCCCATCAATCTCTTAAAATCATCTCATGATGCGATATTTTCTTTATGTGCATGCCACCATCTTGCAGGTGTGGCTCTTACTACAACGTCAATAGATTCCATCCTCTGCTCATGAGGGATTTCCTGCTCAAACTGCTGTAAAAATTCTTTGACATCTGCTAAGCCATCAAATGATGGAATATCCTTAACTTCTATTCGAATCCATCGCAGTGACTTAGTCATAAATGCACATCTGCAAGCTGAGACTTCGTAAAGTCTATTCTGCCAATTTTCTAAACCAACATCGGAATTCGATGCACATGAGCTTTCACATAGCCAACTAATATTTCCTTCCGTGGTGGGGTTGATATAGTCACTCTAGTTAGCAGTCATCTGATAGAAGCTCTCCATATTATGCGCCTCTTCCTCTGCTCTGATAGGTTCAATGTTTCGAGGACCCTGAAAAGGATCCAATGGTGCGATGACTTGAATCTGTTTCTCCTCAAAGGTCATTTGTATTTTCTTCAAATCGATAACAGCCATGTTATCAATTTCCCAATCAATACCTAATAAAGCTGGATACGGTTTGCTATCGCCAATAATTTCTATGACTTCAAAATCTACAAAGCTATGAACTCCATCAATATCAACTGGTACTTGCAGTAATTGACCCAGTGGCAATACCCTCTGCTGATTGGCTAGTCGTAGATGGATAGGTGATCTAGCTAAATCAGGGCTACCCATCTGTTCCCATGTCTGTTTAGTAAGAACATTTACCTCTGATCCTAAATCTAGGATTACCTCATCCATTTCAAACTCTCCAATTTGTGCTGTGAGTCTCATTTCTCTTCCTGTTCTTGTATGGCCCATAATATTATGAACAGTACACTACGTGCTGCTCATGGAAGAAGTCTGATGATACTGATCTATGATGTGTTGAAGCTCTCCTATGGCTTTCTCATTTCTTACGAGTTTCAAGCAGCTCCGCAGGAAGGATTGTACACTTCCTGTCAACTCATCCTCTTCGCACCTTCTAGATGTGGTAGCCTGCGATATCTGCATAGGACTAATGCCACAAGGTTTTTCCTACGATACACCCCTACAAGGAAACATCTACGATCCTGCTGGTGTAGGGTAAGTAAAGAAAGTTTTAGCTTGCTGAAATGTTTCTTTGTTCTTCTGCAGGTCAAGTGGGGTAGATTTATCAGTTGCTTTACATACCCACTTCAGGCCTGTATTCTTTTCGGCATCCTACGATGTCTTACTAGTAGAAGCACCACTGCGAGTCACAATATTGACTCTTGGTTCTGGTTCTTTCTGCTCAGCAGCAATAAGCTGAATATTCTGGTTTACTGCTAGCTTAGGATCCTTAATCTTGGCTATCAAGATAGGGAATTCTTCTATAGTATGATCATAGGACTTGCAACACTTACATGTTGTAGTAGGGTTCTAACAATCTATATCATAATGTCCTACGGCTCCATAGTTTTAACAAACAATCGGTCCATGGCCACAACCAAAGCCTCCACCACCGCCTCTTCCTCTGAATCCTCCACCATGGCCATCATGAGCCAGTTCATGCTGTGGTCCTACTACTGGTCCTGATGTCTCTGACTAGACTCTGTAAAAGTCATGTTTTCTTTTTATGATGAGATCATAAGCTCTGCAATTATTTTCATCGTGTCCTACTGACTTACAGAAGTTACAGTATAAATTCTTAGGAGTTTGTACATACTTCTGAAGTAAAGGGCATTCCTATGGTCTATGTCCTCTTGTTCTATAGATTTCACACCATGGCCCTTGAGTCTATACTAAGGGGTTAGGATCCCCGCTTGCTAGATACTCAACAAATACTGGACAGTTATCTTTGGTATGGCCATGTCCTTTACACTTTGTACACCATAGTTCTTGTTCAACCTCTTTTCCTTTCTTAATCTCATGTAACTGTAAAGTGAGATTGGCTAACTGATTCTGTAAGTTTGTCATACCTGTACTAGTCTCAGCTAGAGGTGAAGCCTCTAGTTTCATTCCCATCTCCAATGCTTCATCCTGCGTATGAATTTTCTATTGCATTAGTGGAATTTTGATATGAGGGAGGAGTGCTGCGATGAACCATTCCTTATGCTGCTCTGGCACAAACTCAAAACTAATTTGGTCTATAATAGCTTTAAATTTCTGATCAAAATCCCATACTGACTCTATGGGTAACTGTTTGATGTCTTTAAGTTCTGTGATACATTGTGACACAAACTTGGGTTTCTTAAATTCCTTAATCATTGCGGTCCTGACCTCTACGAGTGTTCTAATCTGCGCTGATGTATACTTCATATACCATGTTAAAGCTCGTTCTCTAAGTGTAGTAGCCAACTGGACAAGCTTAGTATTGTCATCATGGATCTGTTTAATGGTCCATACAGATTTACATAGGAACCAATGCTGTTATGGGTCTTTTGCCCCTGTACCCATGAAGGTAGGTAATTTCATGTCATCCCCCATTCTGTTTCTACAAGGTGGATTCTGTTTTGCTATATTACTACCACTTGGCAGTGTAAATGTAGATGGTATATAGGTAGTATGTACTATGTGTGAACAACTAGATGGAGTTCCTGCGGGATTATTCTGAGTCCCGGTTTGCTTCTGTGGGGTATAAGGGTGGTAAGGGATACCCCCTACTATTCTTTCTCTATGACTTTGACTCTGTTCTCTAGTACTGTCTGAACTATCTTCAAAGAAGGAAGATCTGAAATCTACTTTATATCTTTTACTACTACGTGTCCATCCAATTTCTTTAGAATCACTCTCAAAATCTTGTGACATTACACTTACTTAACTTATTCATCTAAGAATATATCAAGTACTCCTTTTTCATACAATAACATCTTAAGGAAAAAATTTAAAGATTTCAAGTACTTACCACGATATCCTTTGAAGAAGTACCTCTCTGCTTCACTGAAACTCTTTCTTTGATCAACTGCAAACTCTGTAATGAAACCTTCTAGAAAACTTGCAAGCCAGAAGTCTACTGCCCACGAAATGGGATTATCTACGCTCTTCACGGTGTGAATCAGCTCCGGTGTCCAAACAATGTTCCTTTTCTTCTTGAATATGTGCTTATCATTCAACTTTAACAACCAATCATACAACTAATTTCCATAGGTTGCAAAACATATCTCATGCAGGTCTGTGAAGATATGTTTCTATAACCAGTCCTCTGTACTAAGCATAGCACTCTTGTTTTCTTGCGCAGCAAATTCTCTTTCCTTAGACTCAACCCACTGGTTAAGTTCTTCTTTAGTAGGATGCCAAAAAAACATTGGCTCTTCAATTTGTTCAAAACCGATGACAAAACCATTTGTTGGTTTACTGTGTAGACCTAGGTTTACTTTATTATACCAACAAAACCCCTAGCTCACTGGCCCTTTCGGCAACAGAACGCAGAACGGCCTGAAGTCTCACCCGAAATGATCTTAGATGGGTTGGCTGAAGAATCACGTTTCCTTAGCCAGGTTCTGTAGCATCTTGGGTTTCTCTTCCTAGCTGACTCTGCTATGGAACTGACTCTTACCGCATTGTAGCTTCTAGGATGATGCGCAAACTTAATCTTTCACTCGGCTCTTAACCTGCGATATCTCACACCGCAGATCCTTTGACGGTGCGATATTGTCTTTCTACACTGCAATACTCCCTACAATGAGACTCAATATACTTAACAACTCTCAAGGTCCAGAGGCTTCCTCTCTGGGTATAATAGCTCAGTTAACCTTCACCAAGGTGTTAAACAACTTCACTTAGCCTCTACAGTCTAACACGCTTAACATTAATCACACTCAACTTGCTGAACTAAATATACAGAAATCACTTAACACTGTAATTGTTAGCTGTTGTGAATCAAGCATTGATAAACTCATATACATAATACTTAACACATCCAACTCACATTTAACCTTCTATGTTACTGCAACTGAAGGATATCATACATGCATTCATTAACTGATAAGCAACGTTCATGTAATGAATAACATATGGAAAATAAGTATAGCACAATCACATGAAACAGTCGTACAACACACGGATTTTACGTGGTTCACTTCCAGGGAGGAAGCTACATCCACAGGAACTGTGTTTATATTATAACTTAAGAGAGTAACACAATTCCACTGCAACCTATTATGCATCTTGAGATATTTTGGGAAACTCCACACACTCAGCCAGGAGCCCTTCTCTCTTATATCTCTTCTCTAATATTGCTTTCTTCTTACAATATACTCTTTCTCTCTCTCCCTCTCTCAATCCCTGCGGATTGTTACATTCATGCTCAAGGAGTCGACTGCTGGTTACAGTAAGATAACTACAGATTGATCTCAGAACCAGAGCTTGACTCTTCCTCAATGTCTCACTATACTGATGACACAGTTACAACCTTATCAACCACTATCTAACTGACTAACTAGCTAGCTAGATGTCTGTCTGTCTCTCTATCTAGCTAACTATATAACCCTTCATAATAGAAAATACATGCTTAAATAGGTGGCCTGAAGGTCTCACCATGATACAACACTGTGGGCCTATCCCAACAGTAACCCAAAACCCTAACTGTGACAGTCGGCCTATCTATACTTTGAACTGCCACTTACTGGTCATACTACAGCTTTCTGCAGTCTTCCATGATGTCTGATGCTGATCGTGGGTATGGGAACTGATTCCTCGGTCGCTCCCCTTCTTTCCTTTGTCTTTAATACCTCGGTTCGTTGCTCCTTCTCCATTCATGAGGGTAGCTGAGCCCTCCTGTCGCCGCGACTGCCTTAAATGCAGTGGTTGAGCTCTCTTCTCGGCCGCCTCATGTACTATTTCCCTTTGACTTTCTTGTTCCGATATAGCAGTTTTTCCTATAGCTGCTCCATATATTTCTGTCTCTCGTATAATTTCTCTTGTCTAGGCAGGCTGTCTCTTTCTTGATATCTCCATCATAGGAGGTTCTTGAGGTTCTGCCATGTCATGTTCTTCAGGAGGACATGTAGTTTCTTTATTTCTTGGAGATGTATCTTCTTCATATACTTATTCATGTTGGCACTTCCTAGATCTCTTGAGGGATGCCTCTTCATCAAATGTCACATCTTGACTGATTTCTATGTGATGAAATCCAAGAATGTAAATTCTGAATGCTTTGGATACTTCACAATATCCAACAAATATCCCCTTCTTTCCAGAAGGGTCCAACTTGGTTCTTTTCTCTTTTGGTATATGAAGATATACTGGACAACCAAATATCTTGAGATGACTTACCTCAAGATTCTTTCCCGTGAACATTTCTTCTGGAGTCTTGAACCCAAGAGCACTATGAGATATCTATTTTGTACATACACAACACTTCTTGCTTCTTCTTCCCATAGTTGCATTGGAAGATCTTGATCATATATCATTGTCTTCACAGCCTCCATGATGGTTCTATTCTTTATTTCCGCAACCCCATTCTGTTGAGGATTGTAGGGAGTGGTTAGCTCCCTCTTGATTCCAGCATCTTTGCAAAAAGCCCCAAAATATTTTGAGGTATATTCTCCTCCATTGTCTGAATGGAGTGTCTTTATCTTCTTGTCTCAAAGATTCTCTATCAAGGCTTTGAACTCTTTGAATTTCTCGAACACTTCACTTTTTGCTTTCAAGAAGTATATCCAATTCTTTCTTGAAAAATCATCAATAAATGTAATATAATATTCAAATCCACATAGGGATGTAGAATACATTGGACCACATACATCTGAATGAATCAATTCCAATGTACCTTTTGTCTTTGTTTCACTTTTCGGAAATGGATTCTTGTTGTTCTTTCCCTTTGCACATCCTTTGCAAATACCTTCATACTTGATTTTCATGTTTGGTAATCCTGTTACTACCTTGTTTACATGAGGTAGAGCTTTGTAATTAATGTGGGCAAGCCTTCTGTGCCATAGTTCACTAGGGTCTGTGGACTCATGCACAAGGGTTGTTTCTGAGTGCCCTTTTAGTTTATACAAGCCTCCTTCTTCTTCACCAATAATGATTGCATATTCAATATTATTTCCTTTGGGCCACATGCGTACTTGGCCATCTATGAAAGAAACTTTGAAACCTTTCTTATCTAAGGTTGAGATAGAAAGTAAATTTTTCTTTAGACCAGGTACATATAATACATCCTTCAAATTTAGGGGATTACCTGAATCAAGTTTGTAGCTTGCTTCACCAACTCCTTTGATTGGATATTGATAGTCATCTCCTAGGGATACTTTTTGAGGAGAGCTATTTTCTTCAATATTGGATAGAGTTTTATTTTGTCCCGTCATGTGCTTTGAAGCACCGCTATCAATAAGCTAGGTGTCTTCTCCAGGAGTTACATATCCAGAGAGTGCAAAGAATAGCACATATTCTTTTGCATCTTCTTCTCTTGCTTGTTTTCTTGGAGGTCTTTCTTCTTCTTCTTCTTCTTCTTCTTCATCTTCATCTTTTGCTAGATGAGCATGATATATTTTGTTGTTGTTGATCATCTTCCTATATTCTTGCTTCTTTATAGGACAATTTCAGGAAAGGTGTCCTATCTTATTATAATGAAAACATTCAAAATCAGAATAGTCTCTAATGGGAGGACTTTCTATTACCTTTTGGATTCTTCTGGGAGGATGAGACTCCTTGAAATTTATTCTCTTGAAATTTTATTGACCTCTCCTTCTCTTGGTGTAAGTGGCTAGGGCTTGATCATTTGCTTTTAGTAAAGCTTCTCTATTTGCCACTCTAGTCTCCTCTTGAATGCAGTCTTCCCATACAATGTCAAACTTCATGCTTTCTTTTCTGGCACACATCATCTGAATGAATGACTCCCAGGGTCTAGTGAGACCATTGAGAGTAGTCATGACCATTTCATATTCATCAATCTTATCTCCAATAGCTTCTAGTTGCTCTTTGATCTGAGAAACCCTTGAGAAGTAGTCTTGGATGGATTCTCCATGACTCATCTTGGTGCTCTTCAGTTGAGCTCTTAGATTCATCTTTCTATTAATGTTTCTTCACTCAAACATTCTAGATAGGGCATCAAACATTTCTTTTGGAGTCTTCTTGGATGAAACTGGAGGAATCAAGTGATCCTTGATGGAGTCAGCAATAATCCTTTGTGCCCTAATCATATCCTTTTTGTGCTTCTCCTTGGCTTCAACTTCTTTAGGTTCTACAGCTTCTTATTTGACATACTTATCAAGGTCATTCTCTTGGAGAATGAGACCAATCCTATATGTCCATGCTTGAAAATTCTCTATGCCTTCTAGCTTGTCCTCAAGCTTAGTGCTTGGGGTCATTTTGTCAGAAAATCACAAAAATTTGAATTTTTGCAGAATGAGAAACTGACCTTAACAAGAGATGTTCTTGAATGAGATGACATGACTGGTGTGCTTGGATTCTGAATACTTCAACTCTTCACCTTTCAAATCAGACTTGCAAGATTTAGCTTCTGCAGCTTTCTGGTTCAGCAGTTTTCTGGTGTAGCTATCAAACTAGGGTTTTACTTTCTCGGAGACTCACACATCGAAAAGAATTGATTCTAGGCTTAAAAGATGCACTCTGGGAGGGTGCAAATTTCTATGCAAGTAGTTTTCTAAGACTCAAATTTTTTCCCAAAAACCCTAATTCCTTCCAGGGGGAGAGAGAGAGCTATTTCACCTTGTGAAAGCTGTCCTGTTCAGTTTAGCTCTGATACCATGTTAAATTTTCATATGCTTAGCTAATACATTAGTATTTCATTTCATTTTCATAACAAAATAATATAAACGGGATCACTGAAAGAAACAGTATCACAAGAACAACACAGATTTATCCTGGAAAAACCCTAAAGGGAAAAACCCAGCAAAAGCTTCCTCAATATAGATGCCCCAAAAAGATAAAAGGTAAAATCAATAAGGAGATCAAAGCCTGATCCTCCTCCTTCTCCAGCTAATCTTCTCTTCTCCACTAATGCACTACACAAGCGAGAATGTGTATATCAAATGAGGAGCGCTACACCTCTATTTATATTCATCCGTTCACTTAAGTTAACTCATCTGACATGTAGGCTCGAGTTAAATCATGTAGGCTCAAGTTACACATGTAGGCTCAAGTAACCACACTGGGGTACTAATGAACGACCTTTACAATTATAGGGGACTACCTCATGACTCTTATTAGATCTTTCGATTAGAAGCATCAGGGTACAAAGTAATACAAGTGGTTCTCCCGGTAGGACCATCGAGGACCATAAAAGATACATATAGAATATTCTTTGAAGTTACAATATTTCAACATCATCAGAGACGGTTGATGCCATGATGTATCGTCATATGATTGGGTCCTTGATGTACCTGACAAACTCAAGACTAGACATTTGCTTTGCTATGAACACCTTGAGCTAGTTCTTGACAGATCCGAGAGATGTTCACTTGATTGCTGCAAAGCACATTCTGAGGTACCTGAGGGGTACAATTGATTATGGGATCGAGTACGAGGTGAATCAGAAGATTAAACTCGAGGGTTATGTTGATTTAGATTGGGCAGGCAGTGCCATCAATAGGAAAAGAAGTTCATGTTGTTGCTTTAGTATGGGATCAGGTGTGATCTCTTGGTTTAGCAAGAAGCAATCCTGTGTGGCATTGAGTACAGCTAAAGCATAGTATGTCACATCTTGTTCAACTAGTTGTGAGGCAGTATGGATATGGAAGCTACTGTTTGATTTATTTTATCTCCAGATGCATGCTACTTGTATACATTGTGACAACCAGAGTTGTGTAAAGTTGTCAGAGAATCCAGTGTTCCATGACAAGTCGAAGCATATCGAGATCAAATATCACTATATCAGGGATATGGTGCAGAAGGGAGCAGTGAAGCTCCAGTATATTGGAAGGGAGGAACATATAGCTGATGTATTGAGGAAGCCATTAGCTACGGTGAAGCTTGAGTACTTTAGGGAGAAGCTTGGTGTTCTCCAGATAGAGGTTTCCTCCAAGGGAAAGTGATGAGTCCCATAGCCATTCTGACATGGTGAGAGGATTGGTTCCTTCCATGGTCAGATGTAAGGGCTGAGCCATTCTATCATGGTGAGAGGATTGGTTCCTTCCATGTCAGATGTGAGTGCTGAGATCCATAGCCATTCTGACGAGTAGGTCAGATATAAGGGCTGATCCATTTTGTCATGGTGAGAGGATTGGTTCCTTCCATGTCAGATGTGAGTGTTGGCCATTCTATCGAGTAGGACAGATGTAAGGGCAACTGCCATTCTCCTAGAGAATGGAGACACCTGGTCAGTTACCAAGTAGCTCAGTCTAGGACTAGGGGCCATTCTGATATGACAATAGGATCGGTTCTTATAGGATCAAATGTGAGTGCACTCCTTTTTCAACATGCATATGGATTGGTTCCTTGTATGTGTCGAATGTAAGTGCAGAGCCTTTTTTCGATCATGTGTTGATAAGATATAAGTGCTGAGCCTTTATTCAATCATGCATTGATTAGATATAAGTGTTGTGCCTTTCTTCGATCATTGGTTGATCAGATGTAAGTGTAATGCCTTTCTTCAATCATTGGTTGATCAGATGTAAGTGCAGGAGCCTTTTGTCATGGAGGATTGGTTCCTCGCATGGCCAAGTGTAAGTGCTGGGCCTTTCTTCGATCATTGGTTGATTAGATGTAAGTTATGGTCCTTTTTGACAGGGTTGTGGGCTATGTTACCACATGGTCAAATGTGAGTACTGGGTGTTTCCTTTCTGATATGATTATAGGATTAGTTCCTACATGATCATATGTAAGTGCTGGGCGAAGACCTACATGTTGGCTAGGCCTACATCCAACATGAAAAAGGGCTGGTTCTGTAGAACTTCCTGTGACGAGAAGAATCATGAGATAACACCTGTGAAGATTCAGTATTGATGAGATAGTAGAGATGATCCAGATCTAGAGATGATCTAGATCCATAGATGATGCTCCAGAGATGATCCAGATCGAGTGATGATGATCTAGATCTAGTGATGATGATCCAGATCGAGTGACGATCCAGATCTAGAGAAGAAGCTGACTTGAAGATAAAGAAGACTTGAAGATGAAGAAGACTTGAAGAATGCAGATGACAAGAATATCTAGAGAAGAAGACCAGTGATGAAAATTGTGTCGAGAGAATACCTTCCTAGTTAAGAGGGAGTGTTGATGTAATTGTAACTTCGAAATGTATTCACTTGTATTTCTCATCTATTGTAACCTGATGTTTATTCCAGGATGTTGTTATATCATGTCATGCCCTGATGTTCCTATCGGGAGAATCTATAATGTAAATAAGTCATGTCAAATCATTGTGGGTAACCCTCCTATTGTCTAAGGGTTAAAGTCCCCGCAGTTTTGGGGCACTAGGGTTATTAGACTCACCTAGTGAATTCATCCCTAGTAGGGTTTTATTCATGTTGGGAATACTATAAATAGAGAGTTGGACTCTCTATTTAGCACAGAAATCATACACACTCAAGTGTAGCGCATAGTTGAGGAAGACAAAGACATTAGGGCTAGAGGAAAGAGCTTACTGCTGTCGGGAGATTGTCTTACTGTTTTTGGGTTTCACTTTGGTGTTGATTCTATCTCTGAGGAAGTTACAGGGTTTTCTCCATTTATGGTTTCCCCGAGGAAAAACACTGTGTTCATTGTCTCTTGTGTTTGATTGTTGTGCTTGTTGTTCTCTCAGTTAAATATCCTAATGATATGCTAGATTAATGTTGAAAAATTAACATTGGAAACATGGTTGAGTTTGTTAGAGGGTTACTTCTCTATTCAAAATTTCTATGATAGTGAGAAGATCACCTTTTCACTCCTTAAGTCCCTCCCCAATATTAAATATTGGTGGGACAGGTACCGTGAGAGGCATGCGAGGTATGTTTCCGAAATATTCAATACATAACCCACTTGGGAATCTTTGTTTGATGTCGTCAAAGAGGAATTCTACCCTATCGAAAACTATGATGACCAATACACTTGGTGAACGACATTGTGTTAGGAAAGAGACCAATGGTGCATGAGTATACAAATATATTCCATTTCCTACACTCAAATCTTATTATTAGATACTCTGAAGGACACTTGGTTCTAAAGTACCATATTGGCATACATAGGTACTTTCAGACGGAGATGTACTTATTGGACATATCCTCACTAGGATTATATTACTGATATGTTGTTAAGATCGAGCATAAGTTTAAGAAAAGGAATAAGAAGGATTTTGGGTATGCAAAAATCAGTAGTAGAAACCAAGAAAAAGTGGCCCTAACTCACAACCCAAAGGACATAAAAAGGATGACCAAATTCTTGACAACCAGTCCAAAGTGCATGAAAATAAGGGTAATGGGAAATTGAAGAAGAACATAGGAAAGTGGTGTGAGTTCCACAAAATACCCTATCACAACACTAATGAATTCCGCTCAAAAAAATCATTGTTTCCCAAGAAAAAATCCCTGGATATAGAATCTAACTCATGCACTGATGCAGAGAAATAAAGGGGGAATCATATCATAGAAATAGAACCTAGTGCCACCATCTCAACCAGAAGAGTTAGAGGAACCAGAGGAAGGGGAGCACCTATTCCATTTGCAATTAGGGGTGCAGGGGAGTCTACTACATTTCATTGTTAATAGTGATAATCAAAAGAACATCATCTCTATTGAGGTCGTCAAAATATTGAATCTTATAACGGTTCCACATCCCCAATCCTACAACATTGGTTAGCTAATGCAGGGATGAGACATTCACTTCAATCAAGAGTGCCACCTCTCCTTCGAATTAAAGCCCTTCAAAGATGAGGTAATGTGTGATTTTTCCCTTCTTGAAGTTTGTGATGTTCTTTTAGGACAACCATATATGTGAAAATGTCATGTTGTGTATGATTTTATACCTCATAGTGTCATTATTACTTTGGGAAATAAACTACAAGATACCAAAGACACTTCTTTCTACTACAGTGTTTCTCATCACATTGAAGAAGTGTGGGAAGCTAATATCCTAGATAGGGAAATTTGTACTCTTCATGGTTCATTATAAGGGTGAAAAAAATATCACAACATCCACCACCTTCACACAAAACACTTTTATGAAGCAAAATTAGGTGGATAAGATCATGGAAGCATACACATACATTTTCACCACACCTATCGGGGTTCCAGTACATTGTTAGGTTAAGAATTCCATTGATTTGATCCCTGGTGTACATTTACATAATGGGATAGTATACAGACGTTCCTTCCTAGTGAATGAAGAAATCAAGCTTCATATTAAATATTTTATCCCAAAGGAGCACATTTGACCGAACTTCTCATCTTGTGGGAGCCCAATTGTGTTGGTACAAAAGAAATATGGGACTTGGAGACCATGTATTCACTATCGATCTCTAAACAAGATCACTATCTGGAATCGGTATCCCATTCCACAGATTGAAGAAATCCTTGAACAAATCAAGGGGGCCAAGTACTTCAACAAGATTGACCTAAATTACGTCTATCATCAAGTGCTAATTGAGCAGACAGATGTTTGGAAAACTTCATTCAAATATTGAGAAGGCCATTTTGAGTGGTTGGTCATGCATTTCGGCTTGAATAATTATCCAACAAAATTCATGAGTATGATGGATAACATTATACAAAAATTCACTAATTTTTATGTGGTCGTATATCTAGATGATATCTTCATATACATTAGAACATGGGAAGAACATTTGAAGCATATCCACATGGTTCGTAGCAACCTACGATAACAAATGTCATATTCCAATATAAATAAGTGGTCATTTTCCATGGAAAGGGTTTAGTATCTAGGGTACATCATGGATAAAGGTGGTGTTCATGTACATCTATCCAAGATCCAATCCATTCGCGATTGGCTGACCCTGATGACTCTCATAGAGCTTCACAACTTCCTAGGCCTTGAAAACTTCTATTGCATATTTTTGTTGGGATTCTTTAATATTGCTTGGTCCTTTAGATAAGTGACCAAAGGTGGATCTAAGGCCAAGTTCATCTGGTCCAAGACACAACAACATGCATTTGAGGAGCTGATGTAGCGCTTATGTTCAATTCCCATCGTTACCTTACTAAATTTGCAACAACACTTTGAGATAGAGATAGATGCTTCAGACTATGTCGTTGGTGCGATCCTCACTCATCATGACAATATAGTAGCATATCATAGTGATGCACATTCATATACAATACAAAATTTCTCCACCTATGACAAGGAAATGTAGTCCATTGTCCAAGCATTCATCCTTAGAAAAGAAGTAGTCATCCACATTGATAAAAAACCCTTACAGTTCATGCTAAACTAAGGAAAGATACAGAATGACTGCCACTAGAAGTAGTCCACTTACTTGCAGCAGTTCCAGTTGAACATTAAATATAATAAGGGAAGCACCAATTGAGTTTCCAATTTTGTTATACAATGAAATGTAACCTCTCCATCCGAGTAATGACCTCAACATGTCATTGCACAAAAGGACATATGGATTGAAGTGACCATAAATTTATAGATGGATAAAATAATTCATGCACACTTTCTCTTTCATCTTTGTCACTTTATAAGAATAAGTTTTCCTTGCACTAGTGGGTCCTCCTATAGAAACTCGCATGTCACTTATGGGTAAGCCCATATGAAACTTGCGGGTCATATTTGAAAATTTGTAATCGTGACTTCCCTCAAGAAATTGTGAGTCACTTGCAAGTTTCCTTATAGATACCTATGAGTTCCACTAAGAAAAAATTAAAAATAAAAAATAAAAATATTATTTTAGAGGAAATTGGATTTAGATTGATAACTTCCCTAACTCCCCTAACCATTGTAGGCCTAAAAACCTCTCCTCAGCAGTAACTATAAAGCGAGGGGAGGGGTAGAGGATAGGGGAAGCAATTTTGGAGAGAAAGTTTATGTTGGAGAAATCCATTGGAGAGAGGATCAAGAGGAATCAGTTTCTTGGTATGTAAAGAAGGTTGTCTCAGACAGGGTTGTAATGTTTCATGAACTTCTTTAATAAAGAGTGTATTTCTTCCATATTTTTCTTAGTGCATGATTTTGTTGTTATGAATCCTAATCTCAATTGTTATTTATTCTTAAATGCAATTGTAAGATGTTCATACTTCTTTATAAAACAATAAGGGATACTGTGGAGGAATATAAATCTTTGTTGCAGGTATAGAATATTAGAAGGATGAGGAAAATATGAGAAATAGAGTTAAAACTTGGATCAACCATCGGTAAAAAGGTACATGTTCCACTAAATCCATTTTTCTTATATATGTTTTTGAAACCTAGATGTATGCAAGTCATACACCAATATGTTAGTGACCATGAGACCCCAAGTCATAAGGTATATATCCCTCATAATAGAAATGGAGACTCTGGTGGGGAGTCTATTTTGTGTTAGGGCCTCTTTAATCAAGTTTTCTATCTAGTTTTTTCTATTTTGTTTCTTTCATGATTTGCATTATCTAATTTTCAGTTAGTCTTTCTAGATATTTAGGATTCCTGGTCTCTTAATTTTTGTTTTTGAAAATTTTTAGAACCACTTGCGGGTTGTTGTACTTACTGTTGTTAGTTCTTAGTTGAATTTACGGGTTGCTTTAGGAACAATTGTGAGTGATTAGCGGTTTTCCCACTAGTCAGTTGTGGGTTCCTATAGGAGAGTGTCCAATCTCTACGGTTTCCCTCTTTTTGAGCATTTTTGGCATTTGACTACCCTTTTGGGGTCGTGTCCTCAGTTTTTACTGATTTGTTGTCTGGTGTATTTCACTCTTAACTTGTTTTTACAAGCTTTATGTTAAGTAGGTTGGTTTGAATACACGTGAAAGATTTTGTTTAGGTATTTCTGCTTGGATTTAATTGTTGAAGTGTAAGTAGTCCTATGATTTTTGACCTATGTCAGTACTCTAGTCTACCTTCCTGTGTCTGATTGCTTTAATATTTTTCTAGACTTTTATCCTTTTCCAATATTTTGATATACTTTGTTTCCAACTTCAGTAGTTCAACCCAAGTAGGGTTTTGGCCCAACTTTGCAGAGTTTTTCAAGGTTGTGATTATAAGATCTGGATATTGTTTCTTGAATTTATACATATTTATACTTTCTGACATTCTTAGGTGAATTAGTTTGCATATAGATTTTGATTTTTGAAAATATAAAACGAAAACAAAGTATTTAGTTGAATTGTTGGTCTTAGATAGGCTCCTTGAATGTTCGTTTTTGCATTATTTTCAAAAAGAAAAAGTAAAAAGTCGTTCATTTTTAAAAGATCATTTCATTTGTTTAGAAAAAGGAAAAAGAATTTAAATATAATTTGTATTTGAAATTTTTAAATCATATTGTACTTTTGCTTTCAGTTGAGTCATAACACCATGAGTTTCACTTCCAATACTTGAATAATAATAACCCTAAAAAGAACACTATCAATTAAAATTTAGTAGTAAATTTTTTTTATTTATAGGCCCTACATCAACTAACTTAGGATAGGACCTTGGATTGGGTCATCTACAACTATCCAATATTGTTTAAACTCATACTTAGTGGCTTGCCTTCTAGGTAAGTCCAAGTTTGCAAGAGATCAACTAGACTTCTGCTAAAACACATGAGTTAAGCACAAGTTCGTGTGAGGACTAAGTTGTGAAGATACCCCTCCAATACTCCATTCAAGCACATACCAGGATTGTTGTGCATACATGGGTTCTTTTAGTACCACCTTGGGCCCCGTGAAGTTCCAGTGCTATATGAATTTCGGGCTTAGCTACCCCACCCATGCACACCAGTAAGACTTGCGACTGTTTCGATGGAATTGTTTTGTAAGATTGGTAGCCTTAGTATCCAGACTTTAGCGTTCTATCATGGGTGATGGTGGAAGGATATTTCCATTGTACCTAGGGAAGACTTGGGAAGAAACCCTAGATAAAAATTTGGGAGCGAGGTTTGGTAATTCAAATGATTGCACCGAAAAAACTTATCACAAGACCCTAGGTAACTATTCTCTGATATTCATTGGTTTGTTCTCGTCCATAATCATCCTAGACAGTCCTTTAGAAGGTATATATTTTACCTTCTTGTGTTTGTGATACTTATTATTTTTTAGTGGTATGATCTATGGAATGCTTGGGATCTAGTATGACCTCTCGGTGTGTGATTTAAATCTTTAGCTGGGGAGGATCAACCTCCCCATAGGTCTTGAAGGTTGCAAAACATTCCCTTGCTCTCAACAGTGGAGCCTCCACCGCCACCTAAAAGGAGGAGATTGGACACAAACGATTCCTTTGAATCAATCAGAGTCAGTGAAAATACAAGGGAGCCTAAAATTTTTTATACTCAGATCGATCCCTTGACAGTGGAAATTGAATATTTTCAATATGAATAGTTTGCAATGAATTACAATTAACCTCTTATTGACTAAAGAGATCCCGTTTTAGTGGATTTTTGCTTTTTTGGTTCACTTGTTATTGATGTTCCTTTGAGTTTTGTTATGTTTATCTCAGGAGAAGGTCTAGGGGATATCTATACCCCCACTTAAACCATGATGGATAGTGGATTCTATCCTTCACCAATGAGTACACCCAGTCCAAGTATATCCATTGCACCAGTAGTATCCATAAAATTCAATTCATCAACCTTGGTGTCTCTAAGTGCCCGAGTGGCTAATCCATCGCCACCTTCAAACAATATTGGTCCAACTAGCGTGGTTGTTACTAGCATACCAAATGTACTTTTTAATTCTTCTCCATTATTTCAAAACACTCAAAGTGGTCCTAGTGGTTCCACTTCATTTGTCCAAGGATTTCCATGGTATGGGGGACACATTCCTCCATCCGCTCCTTATGTAGGTCCTTCTCCTACTTATTTTGGTGTGTCAGCTAGAAGTACAAACCCATTTTCAGGTTTTTGATTTTATACTTCTATTCAAGTGTTAGCTGCACCTTTCTGTAGCTCTCTCTTTTTACTTTTCAATGGGGGAATCACAACTCCTCTATCTACAACTCTAGCTTTGGCTGTAATTTGTTGAACATATTACAACACAACTTAGGTCAGTAATACTTTTCCCTTTGGGTGGAATCACTTTCAAAACGTTGCTATTTCTTCATAGCGGGGGGCTGGCGGCAACCCAAAACTCTCTTTTGGGAAAAATGGTGTGGGAAATTCCTTGACCCAAACTCCTCACTATCAAACTTTGACTTGACTCAGAGTGGAAACTTTAAACTTTCCAGACTTATCGAAACTCATGAATTACCCTGTGTGCAACAGTCCGACCTTGCCACCCATTCTAATTAAACTACCTTTTGACATTCCTAGGTATGAAGGGAAAACTATAGAGGATCCAAGTGACCATCTTACGACGTTCCACTTTTGGTGCTACTCCAACTTGCTGAATGATTAATTGATTTGGTTGAGGATTTTTCAATGAACTTTGAGAAGTTTAGCGAAAAAATGGTATATATAACTCATGTCTGCTTCCTATGGCATTTTTCTTTATTTAGCATTTGTTTTGTTGAATCACTTTGAACTTCCTGTCCATTATGATGTCGGTATAGAACTTTTGTCGACATTTCAGTAGAACAAGGCCACTCATATATTTGACCACGTTCAGCAGTGGAGAAGGAGAAAGATTACCATTAAATCCAATATTCCTCCTGAGTACCTGTTGGAATGGTTTTTGAAGTATTTATTGTCATATAATTCAAAAGACGTTTCAATGTCAAGAGTGACTTCAAAGAAGGATTCCATACTCAAGCATCAGAAACTATATTTGATATATGTCAAGTTTGTGAACCTCTATGAGATTATTCCTAAGGTTACAAGGTCCAGCCCATAATTTTCTAAAGCTAATCCTAGACCACATGTTGATGGTGTGGTTGGTTCAATTGACACATCGACTGTACAAAGACTGACCACATAGATACATGAACTGTTAGTGAAACAATATGCAAAGGAGGCAGCCAATGATGCCATCCACTCACCCCATAATTTGAACGTTTGCACTGCGTAATCTACCCAAAAGGGAAATCAACAGCTCAATGGGAAAAATAACAAGGTTAATAAGGGCGAGGGAAATCAAAACGAGAAGAATCCCAAGAACAATGCTGCGGGAGGGGGGGGGGGGGGGGAGNTGGATCAACCAAAGAAGTTTCTAAAAAAAACAACAACTTGTCGTCTTGAAGGATCCATTCCTACAAGGAAAAATGCAACTTCTAGTGATCCAAAAAAATATGGGGGCATGAAAAATTCTCCTTCTACCGATCAATCCTAAATCAATATGGTTTGATCCGATACCTTGTTATAGACTAGAGCTAAGAATTATGAAATGGAGGCTTAACAAAAAGATTAATAGTCTCCAATAAGGGTATAAGTGTTGAATCCAAGCGACTTATAGGATTAATAGTCTCCAATAAGGGTATAAGTGTTGATCCATTGAAAGTAGAGGCAATTATTAATCTACCTCCCCCTCAAACCATCAGACAGTTAGAAATTCTTCAAGGAAAGTCAAACTTTCTCCGACAACTTATCATGATCTATGCCAATATAACTAAAGGTTGGCATGCTCTTTCTTAAATAAGAAACCCCATTTCAATGGGAAGAAACCACTCAACAATATTTCAAGGAATTAAAAAAAGCACTGTTATCAGCTCCTCTTTTGCTCTCGCAAGACTACACAAAAGACTTCGTATAGTATCTGGTTGCATATGAGTCTGTGATAGGAGTACTTCTAGTTTATTAGGATGACAAGCTCCATGATAATGTTATATACTATATCAGTCTTGCTTTGTCTAGTCCTTGTTGAATCCCAAACTGTGTGTGTGGCTAATAAGGGTGTCTAATGCTTACAACACACAGAGAAAACCTAGCCAAAGGATTCAAGAAATCCCACGCAAGTATTGATTTATCCTCGAGTTGTTTGGGATAGTAATATCCCATGGATACTTTTGTAGCCTCCACTAGCTTATGGTTGGATTTGATCCACAGAGGATCTATTTCCCATATTGGAAAACAAAGCAATTGATGAAAAGAAAAAAGGAAACTTAAACCTAACTAGGAAAAGAAACCTAATCTGAATCTAAACTATTCTTTAAAGGATGTTGGGTTGATTATAGGTTGTATTGATGTGTTTGAAGAACAAATAAATCACCACATTAACAAAAATATAAACAAGATGAAAATACTCTAACTCAAATCACAATTGTTTAATTAAAATTAAATAATAACAACTTAAGATCAAATCATTCAAGATAACCTGCATGTACACGTGTTAGTTGAAAAACCAACATATAAGCTACAAAACTTTTACTGTTGAATCATTTACAAAAATAGATAAAGACAGTTAAAGAATAAATTCCTTAGAGCTCTATCAGTGTATTGACCAGAAACAAGGAGAAATATCAGTTATGAGCAAACACATTAATTAATTACAAATGAATCATATCACCATCTGATCATTTGGAACAAGAAAATAGAGATCTATCAAACAAATTTGATCAAATCAAATACAAGAGATAAGAAACAACAATACTGTATTTATTCAGAATTTTGTAACAAATTACATAAAACTTAGGAAAAATAGAGGTGTTTTTCAGTCTCCTGTATAAGTCTTCCTTTCTCCAAAATTCAAAAGTCCCTAATACATTTGAGATCATCCTCTTAAATAAATATTACAAATAATATATTTCCCCTAAACGAGATCAAAACCTAAACAAAGATAGTATCCTAAGAAATCTCTCCACATCCTCCAAATATGTAGCAATTCCTCAATATCAGGGTAACTGGTAGATTCAATGCCAAGCTGGGCATTGCACTTATGATTTTGAATCTCGTTTTTAGCCAATTTATTCCAAAATAAGATATAGATGTGGATCTTTCCTTCCACCGCGAATGGTTGTTTGATCAACTGATCTACATCATGTATGCTGATGTGGTCAAGATTCTTGATATTATTCTCCTGTTCATCCCTTCAGTGCTCCACCTGCTCAATCATCAGTCCTGGTAGACATGCTTTTTCAATAAGCACCATTGCAAGAAATGATAATTCATCCATAATATTGTTATTTGCATACCATCTTCTGCTGCAAATGGCCTATGCTTTCTTTATGGCTTTAGCTATTGTTTCATCTAAATATTCCCAAGCTCTCAATATAGTCCTGACTTTCTTAAGCTGGAATTTAGTAAGGAGAGTGACATTATTGGATTATATTTCATGTATCTTTTCCAATCTGTGACCTCATCATAAGCCTTTGAAGCTTGTTTCCTCTTCTCAACTAAGTCTTCCAGAACAACAAACATATTGTCAAAAACCATGTGAGTTTCAAAGATATTATCTAGATTTTTAAATAACTCAAATACCAAATCATGGTGCTCCCTATTAGTCCGAATGGAAAGCTCTTTAAATTCTTCTCATTAAGAGTGACATTCTTCACTTGAATTTCATCATGCTTGGCCTTATGTTGTCTCTTGAGCTACTCCAATTCCTCTTTCAAACTGACAATTTCTACCTTATGTTTATCAAACTCTCTGTTTAAAGTATTAATAGCATCAAAATTGACACTCATAAAATATCCTAGAAAAGATGCAACATCTGTGGCATATGCTTGTGGGTCACTTGATTGCTGGGTCCATACAACCTCATTTGCCAAAGATATGTCCATATCGGTATGATCCTTTCCCCTCTTCTTACCCCTCTTCACCACTAATTTATCAGCTTTACTGTACCAATATTCTCCCAAGGATATCACAAAATCTTCATTGAACTCATCCCTCATCTCGTCAATGGGTGGTATATTAATGCCTATGAATATCCAAGAGGAGGTTTGAGTTGTGGCGTGAGAGGGTATGGTTATAGTAATATGATAAGTGGATGGAAAGGAAGTAACACTTTGAGCAAGAGTTACTTCGAGGGCTAATGAAATGTCAGGAGCAGAAGTTTCAATAGATGAAACTTGCAAAGTTGTGGCCCTGACTGATGTTGGTGAAACTGCTGAAGTTTTCTCAGGAATAGGGGATGACACTGAGTTGAATGGAGGAATATGTAATGGAATTTTGAAAACTGGAGGTACAATAGATGATGGAATGGGCATATCCACAGAAAAAGGTGTAATAGATTCAAGTAAACATGTGACATCTTAATAAAGCTAAGACATAAAGGGTGTCCAACATGACCTTAGGTAGCATATGAGCAACATTTCTACCAAAAACTCTGATATAGGTGAATGGTTGATCGACATACCAATATCCCATGGTGGCTATGAGGCTTTTGGCTTTAGGTGAAAATGCAGGAGCTTTCTTGTTAAAAATCAGGAAATAGACCTGACCGAGGAAAATCTCACATATATTGTAAAAACTGGTTACACAATTGGCATCCCATAGATCTAAATGATAAATGTGCATAGGTGGGGCTAGTAATTCCCAACTCCATCCCATATTAGGGTAACTAAACTCGGCATAGAAGATATCCACAATGAAGGAAAAATGATAAAAGTTGGGCTTCTTCCTAGCAGTAGCTTTCTAGAATTCTTGTATGGCATTTTTGAGTTCTAGTGACAGGATTGAAGCCCAAGGGAAGGACTCGCCTGTTGTTATGACATGGTGAGCAATGGGAGCCCATTCTTCATTGAAGTAAGAACAATTGGGGAGACCATAAAGCCTGCACAACATCACTGTGAGTAGGGAGTAAGGTTCCTTGAACCATTCGATGGGGTAAAGTTCACATTTCCTTTGGGAGAACTTGTGCGGTTCAGCCATCCAAGATTTCAGCATTTGGTCAAAATTAAACCTAGACTTGGCATCTTTAACAAAATCTCCATCAAGGAGCTGCCTAAAAGATTTGAGGGCGTAAATTTTCACAAAGGTTTCAGAGTGGAAATTGGCCAATTGCATTCCAGTATTGGTGTTAAAGGAATGATCTTTCATATTAGCATGGTCTGTAATCCATCTTATTGCATCATGGTAAGGGAGGACGACCGGTCTTGTAGTAATCATATATGGGCCATAATCCCTAATTCTCTCATAAACGAGTTGGTCACCCCGGAAGTCTGAAAGGTCATTGTTATCAAAGATGGAGTAAAATCGGGACCAATCAAACTGGTAATTTTCACTCACTCAGCCACTGGTATCAGAGAAGACACCAAAGTTTGGGTATTTGGTAAGGATGTCTTTCTAGAGGTTTTTGCACTTGGTAATTTGGGGTGTTTTGGATGTTTCCATGTCCTATTTGAATGCTCGAAATAGAAATTAAAATTGAATTATAAAGGAAGAGCAGTAAGCAATTCAAATTGTGAGAATCAAACTTGATAACCAACTTGAAACTGCAGTGAACACTGGAGAAATTGCTTGGTAAAATCTAAAGGTAAATTCACACAGCAGATCAAATTACAATGGTAAAAGCAGTGAAGAAATCGTAAATAAGCCCACCATATTTATAATCCGTGGGAAATAACATAGACCATAGGATGAGGATGAAAAGAACAGCTAGGATCAGGTTTTGCGGAATGCAAGAGAAAAACATGAAATATAAATTTTATTAATCATTCCGCAACCCGCATCCCATATTTTGCGGGATACAGGGTACGGGATTCGGAATTGCAAAAAAATGAAACTTTATTCAATCTACTCCACATCTTTCATTCCACATTTTGCGGGGTGCTGGTTGTGGAAACACACAAACCAAATGATAAACAAACGACACCCTGAAAACCAGACTCCACATTTTGTAGGATGCAGGCTACCGAAAGAGGAAATTTGAAACATCCGACTAAAATATCCCGCATTACGCAACTTGCAGGTTGTCGAATGCAGGATGCAGGATCGCAAAACAATTCCAGACAAAACTAGCTTTTCGCATCTTAAAATACACAAATCAAGCATGTATTTTTTTTTGGTGGGGGGATTTTAGTTAAGTTAGGGAATCCCAAGAGTCAATAAAAATGTAATTAAAGCCAACAGAGTCATGAATGGTCCTACCACATTACCTTCGTATGTGTGATTGGGATCCCATGTAAAAATAACATGGGATCTGTTGTACCTAGAATAGTCCTGAACTGAGGTATTCACATGTAGATAAATTGGCTCCGGAGGTAGTCTATGATGTCCAAATGTTGAGACACTGCATTTTGCTAAGAACAACCACTATGGTTGTGGACATAAATCCATTTCAATACGTATTCTCTCGAAGAATAATCAGGGGAAAGTTTAAAAAGTGGATTTGTTAATGTTTTAGATGCTAAGCTATATATCATTAGTGTTTAATCAAAATTTAAAATAGTAGCATCTGAAGAAGTAATGTCCCTTTTTAATAAAACTTATTCGGTGATCAATTTTTCAATTTTTTCCCAATTTTGACCTTTGACTAGTTTTGATATCTAGGCCTCCAAATTGGTCCAAATGCTCCCAAATATTCAAATAATGTCTATGAATGATATTAAGGTTTTAATATTATGTTTAGGGATTATTTATGACCCTCTAAAGGATTCTGCAAACTTGTTTAAGATTCGGGTTGAGGTAGGAAATTTGACTAGTAATTTGGGGTTCTAATTCACCCACAATGAATACTGAAAATGGCTTCCCAAATGCACTCAATCCAACTCAAATTTATGAATGGAATTAGGGTACATGTAACTGAAATCAATATGAAATCACATGAATCACCATTCAACTTTTAATGTCTACTATAACTCCCTTAAATCAGATGCAAAAAGACTAGTTTCAACCTTGGGGGAAATGATAGGAAAACTTCTCCAAATGCTATGAAACTCAACAAAATAACTACAAATTATTATATAATGAACAGTAAACTCATATAATCCATCCATAACAGTCTATTCATCCATAAACCTTCATTATTTTACTTATTCATTTGAATCTATCAACATTATATTGGTTCACAACAAGGTAGTGGGGAAATGACACTCTTTCTTCATTGTTTATCATTTATACATGAAATATTTTGGGTAATTAGACATGAGAGTCTTATTAAATTTTATATACATAAATAAAATTCCATTCATCCATTTACCATCAGTATTTCACCTATCCATTCGAATCCATCAGCATTACATTGGTTCAGAATGAGATAGTGGGGAAATGGCAATATTTATTCATTGATTGACATTTTTACATGAAATATTTCAGTATTTAGACCTTAAATTATTATTAAATTAAAATATATATAATTTAAATCATACATAAAATAATGGGGATTTTAAATATTCCCCAAATATATCAATAGCTCACCCAAACCACAATCCCTCCATGAGCAAGAATATGCAATAAAATCTAGAAATGGTTGAGAGAAAGTGCCGCAATAGAAGAAAACATGAGATGACATGCATATTAAAAGTGAAAATAAAACTCCATTAAATATCCATGAAATAATTGAGTCACCTCTTCAAATACCAACTTGCATGGGAATCTATCACCCTCGAAATTGGCTAAGGAAAGAAAACTAGTCATCCACTAGCTCTCACAATTCACAATTCACAATTTCTCAAATGAACAAAAGCCATTGTATTGGTTTATTGCTATATTTTATAAACATAAATATCCTTCTAAGGTTAATAATCCATACACAAACTCAATCCAATTCTAATTTGGGTGTAGGATCAATATTTTCCACGTGTCCTCCCTTTCCTAGCTTTCCATCTTCCCCCAATTTGAGTAGGAACTCAGTGAGATTCTCCAAATCACATGAGATCCCTCTTGGATGATATATTTCAACACAACATGCTATATATGTCATATATCAGCCTTTATATCTGATTTTTTTCATAGGTTTCATAGCGTCTTCATCATTGTTGTCATAGAGCTAGGCAATCTAGTCCAAGTGTCTCACTAGCTCCAAAATGACTCTTCCTCTCCCATGCAAGTTACATTTTCTTAAAAATTAGACCTACCATGAATATTTCCAAGTGTATTAGCCTTCTTACTCATCCATGAACATTTATGCTTCCTATGGATTCAAAATTGCAAGAGGAGGATGCCATGTGGCACATAAATTCTAGCTTGTGTGGGACCCATAGTCTCCATGTGTCTCCATCATCAATTTCAAATTCAATTTTATATTGTATATATTTAATAAGATGCATTATTAAATATTTATTCCATTATATTGTCTCAATATCAATTATTTCCCCCCTTATTCCAAATCCCAAATCTTCCACCCCCAACCTAGGAAACTAGTAATTTTCCTCCTTGGAAATTATCTAATCCTTAGCATCAATTTGAAAAAATATCATGAATATGGAAAATGTGATTAGGACATTGTGACCCAATTCAAAATTTGGGACATGGAAAATCCTCCCGTCCCAATATTATTTGTCCTAAATAAATTTCAAACATGGGTGTTGAAGAACCTGCTTTCTGTATGATTATTTGAAGTTGCCACTGAGTTTCCCAACTTTGAGTCTTTGAGATTCCATGAAGATTTTAAAGAGGAACCATCATTCTTTATTCTGCACTACTATGATTAAAATCACTTTATTAAGTAGTGAATCCATCTCCAATACTTCTTGTTTCGCAAAAAAATTGAAATCAATGAGACTAAAAGCTATCCCTGGGTCCCATTGCTTGTATTGCACTCCAACAATTAAGAGTGCTCTCCAACCCATACCATTAGGAAAGAGAATTCCAAGATCCAATTTTCTTGTATGCATTCTTCCAAAAATCATGAGTACATAATATATATCATCAAAGTACATAACAACATAATAAAAATGTACATCAAGGAGGTGCCCCATCTAAAAATCATGAAAGTGCTTAAACCTCCAAGTAAGTAGACCACCATTTTCCATGTGCATACAAGCTTTAAGTGACGAATCAAATATTCCCCAATGAGATAGGTGAGGATACCATGTCCTATAATGGTGCTACAAAAGGATTTGATATGCATCAAAATATTCAGCCATGTATGTTGATGTAACTATAACTTCAAAATGTATTCACTTGTATATCTTATGTATTGTACCCCGTTGTTTATTCCGGGAAGTTTTTGTAATCTAGTTGAGTCATGTCATGCCATGATGTTCCGATCGGGAGTTTATATAATGTGAACAATTCATATAAAGTCATTGTGGGTAACCCTCCTATTTTTCAAGGGTTAAATCCCCTACAGTTGTGGGCCCCTAGGGTTATTAGACTATCCTAGAGAATTCGACCCTAGGTGAGTTATTGTAAGTCGGGGCAATAGTCCCCACCATTGTGTTAAGGATAACCCTCCTTGTTGGTCGAAGGGGAAAAGTCTCGACAATTTGTTGGGAACTAGGGTTATTAGACTCTCCTAGAGATGTCGCCTCTAGTAAGTAATTGTTAAGTGAGGCCGACATGTTGGAGTGGACATTTAGTGAACAAAAGAATATAAATAGGGAGTGAGTCACTCTCTCATTGGGGTGCATGAGTGAGAGAGAGAAGCTTCTGGGAAAAGAGAGAGACTACTGCTGTCGAGAGATCATCTTTATGTTTTTGGGTTTTACTTTTGGTGTTAATTCTATCTCTGAGGAAGTTGCGAGGTTTTCTCCATTATGGTTTCCCTGAGGAAAACTCTTTGTGTCTCTTGTCTCTTGTGTTTATTGCTTTGCATGTTTTTCTCTTAGTTAAAGATCCTAATATCATAATGCTAGCTTGAATGACAAAAATCTAAAATGGTATTAGAGCTAACCTGAGAAGAAGAAATTGTGCAGCTGCAGAAGCTAGGGATTCTTACATTTTGGGTATCTCTGCATAATCCATTAGCAAAAGTATGATAGGCTGACTCTCCATTGAAGGGTGCATCTTTCTGTCGAAGCAGAATTCGATTCCGAGCATTTTCAATTTTTGGTGTGGGAAATTATGGCTTCTTACGGAAGAGGAGTTTTTGAGTGAGCCTGGCATAGGATTTCTCTCCTCATCAAAATCAAATTTTAGAGACTTGGGTAAATATTTTTGGTTGAGTATAACTGTGGGAAAGTCAAACCCTAGTTTGACGTTGAGCCAAAAAAACCCTAAAATACTAAAACTTATAAGTTTTGGTACATTTGCTATATCTCGGGATTGGCAAATGATCAGGAGCTAAAACTTTCGCAAGCCAAATTTGAAATCCTGATTTTAACTGTATCCAAATTTCAAAATCCGATTCGATATATTATGGGAGATATGATTCCTCCAAGTTAGGGTTCCAGCCTCTCCCATGATTCATCCTCAAATAGGAAACCTGGAGAGAATTGCTATATCTCGGGCTACGAAGGTCCAAATGACATTTTGGAATATATTCAAAAAATGGTATCGAATTTAGTTTCTATGGTCAAAGTTTTATACTGAGAAGATGAAGTAGTGACATGTGGCAGTCTATACAACTTATTTATGTTGAACAGTCCTGAAACAGGTCACCTTGGGAAAACACTCATAAGTCCCAATGGGTGAAACAAATTCTGATGAAACCTATGGTTTTGGAACAGGGATAGGTGAGGATACCTTAGTCCAAAGTTTCAAATAGAGAGGAGTAGTAATTTTGGAGAGACTATGGAAACAGTATCAGGAATTTCTATAGAAGAAATTGGAGAACTAGGGCTTCCTGTTCTTGGAGTTTCCCTCCATTGTTTTTAGAAAAGGAGGAAATTGGAAAGCTCACCTTGAAGAGGTCTATCTTTCTATCCAATCAGATCTAAAAGATTCCAAGTTTTGAAAATTATTGTTTCTTTGATGAACCCTTGATCAACCAGCTCCAGAACCAGGACAGACACCTCAAGTTGGTAAGATCTAATCTTTTTCTATTTTCATTTGAGGTTCTCATTTCAAAATGATCTATCACATCAGCTTGATGATAAGCTTGGTGAATTTGACAACTTCCAAACATGGAAGTATATGATCTCTCTGAAGAAAATGAATTGGACACCCACATGAGTGGAGAGGTTCCAGTTCCAGAGGGAGATGAGGCTAAAAGCCTTACACCAGAAGAACTTGGTCAAGGCCAAGAAAATCATTGCTGATTCAATCACAGATCCCCTTATAGCACAATTTTATTCCCTATAGACACCAAAAGATATGTTTAACTCCTTGGCCAAGCTATTTGAAGGGAAGAACATAAATCAAAAGATGAATTTGAGAAAGCAGTTGTAGAATGTGAAGATTCAGAATGCAGAGACCATACAGTCATACTTTACGAGGGTCTCTCAAATCAAAGAACAACTTGTAGCAGTAGAAGAAGAAGTGGAGAATGTAGAAGTGGTGATAGCCACCTTGAATGGCTTCCCAGGATCATGGGATTCATTCATGCGAAGAATTTGTGCCAGAAGGAAGTGATTACTTTCAGCAGACTCTGGGAAGAAGAAGAATCTCAACTCATAATAAGAGAAGAGAAGATGGGAGAAACTGAAGATCAAGCTCTCACCATCCAAAGAAGATCCCTCAAGCGACGAGGAGTACGAAGGAATCAACTCTTGAAGAACCTCTTATCCATCTTAGCATTTGGATAAGAAATGATGCTATTATGAATGAATAAGATGATAAAGACAAAGGATCAATAAGGAGTCTACCCACAAAACAAATAAAGATAATTATTCAATTGTCATTTCGTGATATTGTTTTTGGTATGCATTTGTTTATATTCAGTTGATGTATTATGCATGATAGAATGTTTGCATTAATGACAGTATACTACTAATATGCATGTGATGGGTAAGTAGCTCCTGGTGCTATACAACTCTCCATTGCTACTTATCTAAAATGAAACCTCTTTGCTGACATATTTGATTAGTGCACAATCTCAATGTTGTCCTGGTAGAGATGGAAGGCATCTAGAAAGTTTCCGTGAGATATGGATGAATGTTGTATTGGCCAAAATAGTTGCATTATCACATATTTATGCATAAGAGTTTTACATTATGAATATTCCTTATGAAATGTTTCTAACAATACAAATGCATTTGACTTGTAGGAAAGATTGCGTACATAATCGCCTACAAGCAAAGAAGTATGAGACTTGTTCTGAAGAACAAGTGACGACAATTCAAGATGAAGAATAATATGATGAATGCAGTGACATCATTGATGCAAAACCTTCTTGCTATGAAGAAGTAACCAAGAAGAAAGGGATACTAGTTCAAGAAGAATGATGTCTAGGATGCAGTATCGATACATGAAGGGAAGTTCGTAGTTCCATCATGTAGTAGATGGAAACATCATGGGATACAAGGAAATATTTGTAGCATGAGGTTTCTGACAAAAAGAAGGAATGGACTATGAAGAGACATTTGCAGCCACTAGAAGGGAAGTCACATGATAGGCAGAATAATGTGTGCAAATGAAATAAGGCCTTGTATGAGCTCAAAAGACACCCATGGGATAAAACATACACGAGGATCTTGACGAAGATATTAACCTTTACCACAAGGTTGAAGATGAAAGCCTATAGAGGATGAGAAGCTCATAGATGGATACATAGAATATTAGTAGCAGAGGAAGCTACTTGTCACTCTGGTACAAAATGTTTCAGTGCATAGAGTACAAAAGACAGAGGGAGTATGATGCTCCACTTCAGAGGGAGTGACTGCAGAAGATCCTGAGGTTTGACATGGTATGATAGGATGGATGGATTATTGATGACTCTAGGATTTACTGAGAGTAAAGAAGATTCCAACCTTTGCTTCAAGGTTGAAGGTGGAAGACCAGTGATGCTCCTGTTATGTGTTGATGCACTATTTTCTAGGCATGGAGTTGTGGTAGAATGAGGATGGAATCTTCCTTGGACAAGGGAATTATGCAGTAGAGATCCTGAAGAGGTCTGGGATGATGGACTATAAGGCCATAACCACACCTATGGCATCGAACATGAATCTATTGAGTGATGCTTCATCAAATATGGTTGATGCCATGATGTATCATCAAATGATTTGTTTCTTGATGTACTTGATAGATATGAGACCAGATATTTTATTTGTTGTGAACACATTGAGACATGTTCACTTGATGGTTGCAAAGCATGTAGTGAGGTACCTAAAGGGTATAATTGATTATGGGATCAAGTATGAGGTGAATCAGAAGATTAACCTGGAGGGTTATGTCGATTCAGATTGGGTAGCTAGTGCCATTGATAGGAAGAGCACTTCAGGTTGTTGCTTCAATATGGGATTAGGTTCAATCTCTTGGTTTAGCAGGAAGCAATCCTGTGTGGCACTGAGTACAACTAAAGTAGAGTATTTCACAGCTTGTTCAGCTAGTCGTGAGGCAGTATGGCTGAGGAAGCTACTGTTTGATTTATTTGATCTCTAGTTAGATGCTACTTGTATATACTGTGACAACCACAGTTGTGTGAAGTTGACAGAGAACCTGGTGTTCCATGACAAGTCGAAGCATATCGAGATCTAGTATAACTATATCAGGGATATGGTGCAGAGAGGAGTAGTGAAGCTCCAGTATGTTGTGACTGATGAACATATAGTTGATGTGTTGATGAAGCCATTGGCCAGAGTGAAGTTTGAGTACTTCAGGGAGAAGCTTGGTGTTCTCTAGATCGAGGTTCCCTCCAAGGGGAAGTGATGAGTCCATGATCCATTCTGACATGGTGAGAGGATTAAGTTCCTTCCATGGTTAGATGTAAGGGCTGAGCCATTCTGTCATGGTGAGAGGATTGGTTCCTTCCATGTTAGATATGAAAGCTGGGTCATTCTAATATGACTGTAGGATTGGTTCCTACATGATCAGATATAAGGGCTATTTCCATTCTATGAATGGAGGTACCCATCCAGTTACCAAGAATACTCAGTCTGCGACTGATGGCCATTCTGATATGACTATGGGATGTAGTCTCACATGATCAGATATAAGTGCAGGGCCATTTTGATGTGATTGAGGGATATGTTCCCACTTGATCGGATATAAGGGCTGATGCCATTCTCTGGGAGAATGGAGGCACCTGGTGATTTACCAGGAACCCTCAGTTTGGGATTGAGAGCCATTCTAACATGGTGAGAGGACTAATTTCCTTCCATGGTTAGATGTAACGGTTGGGCCATTATGACATGGTCAGATGATTAGGTTCCTTCCATGGTCAGATGTAAGGGTTGGGCCATTCTGACATGGTGAGAGGATTAGGTTCCTTCCATGGTCAGATGTAAGGGTTGGGCCATTATGACATGGTGAGAGGATTAAGTTCCTTCCATGGTTAGATGTGAGGGTTGGGCCATTCTGACATGATGGTGGATGTGTTCCTCTCATGGTTAGATGTGAGTGTTGGCATGCCTTTCTGACGAGTCAAGGTCAGATATAAGTGATGGGCAGGCCATTTTGACTTAGGGTCAGATATAAGCACTGAAGACTACCTACATGGAGGCTAGGCCTACAACCATCATGAAAAAGGGATGGCTCTGTAGAACTTCCTGTGATGAGAAGAATCATGAGATAGCACTAGTAATGATGAACTAGTGATGATCCAAATCGAGTGATGATCCAGATCCAGTGATGATGATCCAACATTAATGATACAGATCGAGTGATGATATATATCTAGTGATGATGATCCATATCGAGTGATGATCTAGATCCAATGATGATGATCTAGTAGTGATGATCCAGATCGAGTGATGATCTAGATCCAGTGATGATGATCCAGATTGAGTGATGATCTAGATCCAGTGATGATGATCCAGATTGAGCGATGATCTAGATCCAGATGAAGATGACTTGAAGATTATGAGAACTTGATGATGATCCAGATGATACAAAGAAGAAGACTTGTGCTGATAAATTGTGTTGAGAGAATACCTTCCTAGTTAAGAGGGAGTGTTGATGTAATTGTAACTTTGGAATGTATTCACTTGTATATCTTATGTATTGTACCTCGATGTTTATTCTAGGAAGTGTTTGTAATGTAATTGAGTCATGTCATGCCCCCATGTTCTGATTGGGAGTTTCTATAATGTGAACAAGTCATGTCAAGTCATTGTGGGTAACCCTCCTATTGTTCAAGGGTTAAAGTCCCTGCAGTTGTGGGGACCTAGGGTTATTATACTATCCTAGAGAAGTAGACCCTATGTGAGTTATTATAAGTTGGGGAAATAGTCCCCACCATTGTGTTAAGGATAACCCTCCTTGTTGGTCAGAGGGCCAAAGTCCCCACAAGTTGTGGGGCACTAGGGTTATTACACTCTCCTAGATATTTCATCTCTAGTAAGTAATTGTTCAGTGAGGCCGACATGTTGGAGTGGACATTAAGTGAACGAAAGAACATAAATATAGAGTGAGTCTCTCTATTTATTATACACACACTCACTCATTGGGGCGCATGAGTGAGAGAGAGAATTTGTTGGGACAAGAGAGAGACTACTGTTGTCAGGAGATCATCTTTATGTTTTTGGTTTTTACTTTTGCTGTTGATTCTATCTCTGAGGAAGTTGTGGGGTTTTCTCCTTTATGGTTTCCCCAACGAAAATTCTTTATGTCTCTTGTCGCTTGTGTTTATTGTTGTGCATGTTATTCTCTCAGTTAAAGATCCTAAGATCATAATGTTAGCTTGAATGATAAAAATCTAACAATGTATTCTTTCATTTAAGAAGTGAACAAAGAATCTCCACTCAAATATAAACCATATAATGAGCAAAAAAAACAAGGAGACTTCAAATGACTCAAAGAAGTCTCACCCATACATCCATGAATGAGAGAATCATTAAGATATAACAAAGTATGTGGCTGGAAAAAAAATGTTCTCCCATCATAAATAGATTCACCCCTGTGTTGGATGAAGTTTCTCCAACATCAAATGAACCAAGTGTTGAGCAAGAAAAACCACGAGTCTTTAAGTGACTCAAATGCATATCAGAGGTGCATCCATGTAGATGTGAATAATCATAAAGTAAAAAAGTATTATTATGCAAATGTGAATAAAAATGTGCTCCAACCATGTCATCATAAAAATTAAATCTAGGAGTTCCATACTCCTCATGTGGAACCATCAAAAAGAACCCTTTCACCCATACTTCATTCAAGACTAATGATGCAAAACATGGAATTGTAGGATGTAGGAGAATGGACTAACTCACCCAAATGATCAAAAAGTGCATAAGTTTCATCATGGGAAGGATCCATATGGGTAGTATCATGCAACTCCTTCAAAAGTGTGAAACCTTTGTCATAGATGGGTTCCAATGTAGAGGAATCGTGCTCTTCTTTAAAATTTGCATAACCTTCATCAAGAGAAAATTTAAGTTCCTCTTCCACCAGATCAAGTGTTTGGATATATTCAAGTTCATATTCAAACACATCAAGCACATTAAAATTTCCACATTTCTCATTATCCACCATGTCATGAGAATCTTCCAAACAATCTACCATTTGGCAATCTGAAACATAGGAGGAAAAACAAGTATCTTGCAGCTTTTCAAGAAGTTGCTCATTTTGAATTGTGAGCTTATGAATATCCTAATTATCATTCAAGTATGATTCATGTAAAAATTCATTAAGATCAACCAAATTATTTCTATAAAAAATAAAAGACATGAAATTACCTTCAATGTTTCACATTTGTCTTTAAATATTTTCCATGTCTTCAAGGAAGGATGGATCCTCCAATGAAGAAATTTTCCAACAAGAAATTGACACCAATGATTTAGTGTCATGTAGTATTATAAGGGTCTCTTGGATATTCTTTTAATTCAAACATAAGTACCCTTCAATAAAACGAGGCTCTTGAAAATGAACCTCCTCATCTTCTTCC
Organism: Pseudotsuga menziesii; assembly: GCA_001517045.1. Taxonomy (NCBI): domain Eukaryota; kingdom Viridiplantae; phylum Streptophyta; class Pinopsida; order Pinales; family Pinaceae; genus Pseudotsuga; species Pseudotsuga menziesii. Next base: position 295,312 of record LPNX010797595.1, read on the forward strand.
TTCTTGCTTGGACCAACTTCATGAAGCTCAAGTGGCGATGGGGAAGTTGATATCGCTTCTTATTCAACTACTACAAGGTCTTCATTTTCATGTTTACTAAAAATTTATCTTGCAGCAACATTTTGAAATATGATCTCTATGTCAGCAACATAGAGTTGTGAGCACCCATTAGTAAGTATCCCTTGATAGTTCAAGCATCCACCAGTAGATGCTCTTTGTTTCATTTCCAAGGTAGAATGTGTCTCAAAATGATATTAAGTTATCTTTTACCTTGGTGCTTTGCTTGGCTACTATTTGTGAGTGGTTACAGATTCTTATGGTTGTGGAGACATACTTTTTCTTTTTATCTCATTTAATTGAAAAATACAAAAACATTTTGCTTTTTTTCATAGTTATGTATTATTTGCATTTTGCATTATCATGGTACTTGCATTAGGTTTTCTTGGTGAATATTAGTCAGATTTTCATATAGGAATGATTGCATATACATTTGAAGGAAAATTTTTGCACTACAGGCAGTAGCATACCCTGTTTTTCATTCGACATAGTGCATTTGCATTGATTTTTAGGTGTGCATTTTACTTCTTGTTATTTCATAACATCATTAGCTACACATCCATTTACACTTTGAGTGATAAAGCCAATTAAAATAAATGCATAATAAGATGAACTACAGTCTTTTCTTTTCTAGGTTGCACCAACAAGACTAGGTTTTATGGTCTTGGAATAGTTCATTGTGAGTTAATTCTCCAACACCACTAAAGAAAACAATTAGATATCTGTGAAGGTGATAGTGTGAAATCCTTTATATCATTAGTGTTTCTCAGGATCCTCCTCTTACAAGGGAGTTAAGAACAAGGTAGTGTGAGAAATCATGATTGGGATGACCCCTAGTTGTGATTGATTAGCACCAAATATATTTCCAGGATTGTATTCGTATCTTGGAGCCTTTGAGGTATTGGATAGTGCACCCCTGTGGTACTAGTTGTGCTTTCCCGCTTCAGGCTTTGTTACCCTACCCATATGGTCAATCCCTGCTGCGACTGTCTGCCTGAGAATTTATTATATCGAGGGTATTTGCAGAGGTTATTTTGTAGTTGTCCTTGCTAGGTAGGAGTCGGACAACACAGTCGCTATATGTGTTGAAGCTGAGGGCCACTATAATTGGTTGCGAACCTCCGCTTTTTGTGTATGGGAGTATCAAGCCTTTCTTAGGTGAGACATACCTACTTCATTCGAGAGCTCACATATTCTACCCTTGGTTTGTGTGTGATTTGGATTTACATTTTTAGGTGTATGCTCTGTGCACGCTAGTTTTCCTAGAGTTTTTGGCAAGGGATTTGGGGTAAGTGAGTTGCGCAGCATCACGGCAGCTACGCAAGGGCAGATCAATGAGATGAGTAGAAGAATAACCATTTTTTGAATATTTTATGTATATTTTGACCAAGTTTGTTGCAATAGGCCAGTAGCAGTTAGAGGTCAGTTAGTAGTGGACCCTCAATGTAAACGTGTAAGCCTAATTATAGATATATTTTTGAGGAGAAAGGGGTGAGATTGTATTGGATAAGATCTGGTGTGATCTAATTTATGGAGAGTTTTCTATCTTAACTATGATTTATCCAGGTGTTTTCCTGATGTATGCAGTCTCTGGTTTTGGAGAAGAATTGTGTAATGTTGTACATTTGCACAAGGTTAATATGATGTGACAAGTATGGCTCAAATTTTGTCTATTATTATAGACTTGTTATGATGTTGCAACTCCGTTTTTTTACAATGGCATAATGTAGATGCAATTTAGCCTCTTTCAACTATATCACTGTGATTTGTTGCATTTATGTTGATGCAATCTACGTTTCTATAACTGTTTGATGCACTATGAGTAATGATGTTCCATGAATAATGTTGTGATATTGTGATACTGTGTGATGGTTGCATAAGTTATGGTGTCCGTCCATCAGATCCCCATATCCTTCTTTCCCACTATTGGAAACTCAGTTTTGATGGCTCTCCCTTGAATGCCTCGAGTGAGACCTCGTCCGCTTCGCAGACATTGCTGGGCAGAGTAAAACCTGTCTGGGTCGCTGCTAAGGGAGATTGCATTGTAGGGTGTCGATATAGTGGTAACCCCTGTCAATGAAGCTTTGTTGGTGGGTTTTTCCAACAAATGGTTCCATTTCTAGGACCAAGTTGCAAATAAGAGGGGGATATGTTCTAGCATCTGACTCGATCAGAGATCGATAGATGGTTTGATCTAAAGTTGCAGGAATTTGCTAAAGCCAAAAACTAGAATCTTAAGATGTTGACGAGCCAATGGTTGGATAGATATATCCATGAAGGTCCCCATGAATGGTTCTTTTGTGAATTCCCTTTACTCTTGCATGAATGGTTGGCAAAGTTTGCTAAGTAGAAGACAAACTTTCAAGGAGGAGAGCCAACATCCTAGACCCCAGAATTGTGTTGATGTATTTGTAACTTCAGAATGTATTCATTTGTATATCTTATGTATTGTACCTCGATGTTTATTTTGGGATGTTCCTGTAATGTATTTAAGTAATTTCATCCCTTGATGTTCCTATTGGGATGTTCTATAATGTAAACAAGTCATGTCAAGTCATTGTGGGTAACCCTCCTATTGGTCAATGGTTAAAGTCCCCTCAGTTGTGGGTCCCTAGGGTTATTAGACTATCCTAGAGAAGTTGACCCTAGGTGATTCATTGTAATTCGGGTCAATAGTCCCCACCATTGTGTTAAGGGTAAACCTCCGTGTTGGTCAGAGGAGGCAAAGTCCCCAGAGGTTGTGGGGCACTAAGGTTATTAGACACTCCTAGAGATGTCGGCTCTAGTAAGTAATTGTTAAGTGAGGTCGGCATGTTGGAGTGGGTTTTGAGGGAATGAAAGAATATAAATAGAGAGTGATCATGTCTATTTATCACACACAAACTCACTCATTGCGGTGCATGAGTGAGAGAGAAGACACTAGGATCAAAGAGAGAGACTACTGCTATTGGGAGATCATCTTTATGTTTTCAGGATTTACTTTTAGTGCTGATTCTATCTCTGACAAAGTTGAGGGGGTTTCGCCTTTATGATTTCCCAGAGGAAATTTTTTTTTGTCTCTTTTCTCTTGTGTTTTATTACTGTGCATGTTATTCTCTCATTTAAAGATCCTGAGATCATAATGCTAGATTGAATGATAAAAATATAACATGGTATCAGAGCTAACCTGAGAAGAAGACATTGTGTAGCTAAAAAATATAGCACTTATCAATTGTTGGGTCTCTCTCCACAATCGATTAGAAAATGTATGCTAGGCTGAATCTCCATTGAAGGGCGCATCTTTTTTTCGAAGCAGAATTCGATTCCAAGCATTTTCAGTCTTGGTGCGGGAAATTAGGGCTTTCTACAAAAGAGGAATTTTTGAGTGAGCTTGGCATAGGATTTCTCTTCATATCAAAATCGAAGTTTAGAGACCTGGATCAATATTTTTGGTTAGGTATAACTCCAAGAAAGTCAAACCCTAGTTTGACCCCGAGCTAGAAAAAACCTAAAATACTAAAACTGATAAGTTTTGGTACATTCGATATATCTTAGGATTGGCAATGGATTAGGACCTAAAAATTACAAAGGTCAAAGATAAAATACTGATGTACACTGTGTCCAAACCTTAACATCATATTCTCTACATTATTGGAGATATGACCCCTCCAAGTTAGGGTTCCATCCTCTTCCAGAATTCATCCCTAAACAGGAGATATGGGGAGAATTGATGTATCTTGGGATACAAAGGTACAAATGACATTTTGGATATATTCAAGTTCATATTAAAACACATCAAACACATTAAAAATTCCACATTTCTCATTATCCACCTATTGGAGCCTAGAAATTCGCAGGCGACAACAGTAAGGGATTCTCCCCAATTAAGGTTCCCAACTAGCCCGTTGACTGTTTGGTATAGGGAATCCATCCGGTTTGCGGTCCGGCCACCATAGGTCAAGTAACAAAACAAAGGTTTTACCGGTTGCCACCCGGTCCACCTAGTTTTTGTATTTTGACTTAATGTATGCGAATGCAAATGCCTAACTAACAATGCAGGATGATGGGGATGCGGGGAGCGTCACAATGTGATGCGCACGTTCTTACCTCTCGTCTTAGGCTCACAAGCATCTACATCACATATGCAAGAATGAAATAAACTAACTAACTGCCTGCCTATCCACCTATCCCCGAGGAGCTAGAAAATGATTTATTTATGAGTAATGTGGATTATTCATGCCTTATAAACAGAAATTACAGGTAGCTGATATTCTTATCTACAACACATGAAAGATTAAATATATTTCAACAATCAGATAGCCAATTGTTTATTACGCAGCATACATTACTCATAGTGGAAATCTTCATGAAATAAACTGGAAATCATTCATACAATAACATAGGTTCAATGAGTTAGAATGGTCTCATAGTTAATGGACATAAAGCTGAAAATGAAATAGTTCCTCTTCAACAAATCCATAGCACAACATTTGAATATTCCACTAAGCTTTCTCCAATAGGCAAACTGTAATTTTCTATTGAAAAAGGACATAGTTCTTCTTACAATATGTCTTCACCAGTCTCATTGGGAAAAATCCCCTTTTCTCTTCTAAGTCTTTTACATTTATACAAAGAGGGTCAGACTGTTGGGCTGCCCAAAGTGGCCTTTGGGCTTCCCAACCTCTCGTCTCCCAACATTCTATTTTTCTTAAATGTTTTACAAAAAATAGTTACAAATTATAATGATGACCAACCTTTCATGAGGAAGGGCCCACTTGACTATCCAGAAACTTCCTCCATGCTGCAGCCTCATTAGTGATGCCTTCAAAAGTACAAGGTTCTAAAAACTAAACATTTATCTCAAATTTCTCAGCTTGTTTCTTGATAGCCTCGACCCTGGACATACTCAAACAGAGCTGATATTCAAGAAGCGGTATACTAATAGTTGGGTGATCTGCTTGGCCTCTCAAGATCGAATCATCCATGGCTCTGATATCCTGTACCTTAGCTTCTTCCTCCTGGAATCTCTTCTATAATATCTCTACAAAGGCATCGTGATCTGGAAAAGATTCAAGCCTCTCCTCCGCTTTCATCTGGCACTGGTTGAATGTATTGAGAAGTCTTATGAAGAATTTGGTGCATAATCCTCTTGTCTTCTTCACTTCCTTCTTGAAATCTTCAGTGGTATTAATAGCAAACTCCACTAGGTTATAGTCCCATTTGAGGGGCTGCCAGTATTTTGTCAGTAGCTCCGCTGGGGTTTCCTCATTGTTCTCCAACCTTGACATTCATACAGTTAGAACCTATAGGACGTCCTGAGACCTGTCTAGAAAGTAGGATGCAGTTTCCAGAATCTCCTCCAAACGACCGTTGATCTGAAGCACTTTACACCTTTCTTCCTCAACAGCAGTCTGCAGCTGCAGCATCTTGGTTTTATGGGTCAATACATGCTGCTTGAGGGGTTGACGATCGACTTGTTTTTCTCTTGCTACTTCCAAAGCAGTGTTAAAATCAGAAATATGCTCCTGATGTTCCTTTCTCAGTTCTAGGGTGTGCACATCATTGGCCTGCAAGAGGATCTTCAGCTGTTCTTCTAGGTCCTCCACCTTTGCCAGTAACTGCTCCTTCTCCTTCTTCAACTCTTGATCTTCTGCTTGCACTTGCTCAAGGTGTTCTTGTGTAGTCTCCTAAGCCTATCTCTCTTCATGTAGGGTCTGTAACTCAGCCTCAAAAGTCTTCATCTCCCTCTGTAAGTGTTCAAATTTATGCTTCAACCTGTTTCCTTCCTCTCTCTCTTTCCTCAAGGTATCTTTCAGCTGAGAAGAGGTTTTCTTAGATGACTCTAGTTCAATCATCACCTTATTTATGTTGTCTTCTAAGGCATCGATCATTGCAGACCCGGCTCTCAGCGTGAACCTAGGATCCTGATCTGTTCCTAACATCATAGCAGTATCCATTATCATCTTTCCTGGTAGGTCTCCTGCTTCAACTTTCCTTTCTGTCCTCTTGATTATCCTTTTCATTGCTCTATCATAAAACACAGTGTTGAAATCAGGGATTTCCTTTCCCTTTTCCTACACAAATGGGACCAGCATGAGCATGGAAACCCTGGGTATGCTAGTAGCAGGTACTTGAGGGGTCTGTACCTCGGGGTTCTCCACCTCCTGAGTCTTCCCTACTGTTGTTTTAGAAGCTGACTGCTGTGTCAATTTTATCCTCTCAGCTTCTTGCCTTTGAAGCTCCTTATCGAGCTTTCTCTTTGCTTCCTCTACTTTCTCTGCTGCTTCCTGAGCATCTCTTCTTTCTTCTTCTGAATGAATCCTTTCTGCAGCTTCTTTTTCCAACCTCTGGGCTTCTTCATTTCGCTTTTTTGCTTCTTCTTCAGCCGTTTCCTGTTCGTCCCCTTTTCCACCTTTGGGGGCGATCTTTTTCTTGAATCTTCTCATTAACATTGTCATATTTGGGGCGTTTCGGAAAACAGATTCTTCCTTATCAAAATGGTGGGCATACTCAAAGTGCACCTTGTGTTCTTTGCAATGCTCAATAACCTTGCCTTGGGTGTCATTTCTGCTATAGGGCATCTCCCCAAAATGGAAATTCTCCAACTCCTCTATGAATTCAGCAGCTTGTTTCACCTTGGTGAATTTATAGCTTCCTAGCTTCAATGGCAAAGGAGGGTAGGCAGTCTTCTTATGTTCGAATAGAAAACTGCTTATTCCATCTATGAACACTTGTCTGACTACCTCCTTGTGGACTACGTAATCCGTTGCATATTTGGGTAGTAGTGAAGGTGGTCTTGATCCTTTGAACATCCGGAAGTACATGCCATTTTCAGTTAAGAAATAATCCACATATTTTCCTATCACTTGCATGGCTTCTTCTAACATACAGTCGCACTCCTTCTGGAAGATGAGTGTGTATAGAGGCATAATGAAGTGCTCACAGACCTCTCTGTAATGGCTATGGTACTGGTGAGCCCACAATGGTCTATAAGCGGCATAAACAGGCACACTTTCCCTTTCCTAGATGCACCTAAGACCGAGGAAAGCCTGGTTGCACAATATGCATTCTATTACTATTGAACTCATGTAAAAGTCCACTCTTTTCTTGGACTCTCCCTCCAAGGCTGAGGTCACGCAAGAATAAAGACTGTTGGACATGATGCTGGCCCAATTGAAGACTGTGCCTTGAGTTTCCACATGAAAAATAATTGGTATCCATTCAAGTTTGAAGAGTCTGCCATGAGCTCTCCCAAATATTCTGTTCAGCATCAAGGCTATGAATCTGTAGGGAGCCCTCAAGCTTGCTGTATCATACTCACTGGTCGGTCTATGTCGAAAATTCTTTCCCTGCAACATCATTCTCCTAAGAGTTTTGACTAGGTCCATTTTGATGCTTTTCAGCCAATCCTCTGACAAGAAAACCTGGGCTTCTGGTAGGTGATAAGCCAACGCCACATATCCAAGGATAAATGCATCATAGCCCTCTCCTTCAACATTTCCCATGATCATTGTAGTGGTGTCTACTTGGGGTAGAATCCATCCAATTACCTTAGAGCATGGGAACAACTCTGGTCTGGTGGCAACTTTCATGAGAGAAGATTTCTCTATGTTAGCATAGATGGATTCTTCTTCGAGGCCCATGTCGGGAACCTCCCTGCGGGAAATCAATCTATATACTTCACCCCATTTGTACTCGGGTTCCACACCAGAAACACATTGAGTGTCTTCATATATGTACTCAGTCTTTGTGACCTCTTCTACTTCTGGTCCTTCTTCTGCCTCTTGGACATGGTTGATTTGAATTCTTCCTGCCATATAAAACATTGTAATATTGATAAATTCAAGTTGCATACATTCACAAGACACTATGCAGCATTTTATTCTTTCTATGTGTATCATGACAGCAACTAGTCCATGAAGCTAGGATATAAGCTTGCATAACGTGACTGGCCTGACTAACTGGACTATTACAACCAAATGCACATTATCTTAGCATGATACAAAATAGTGCTATATGATATTAAATCATTTCATCAACCATATTTTAGACTGCAATAAAACTACATCCATATTTGATGTTCCATTTTCATGTGTCTTAATGTGATAGCAAGTAGGGAAGCAAATGCATACATGTACAGCCTAAAAATGCCCTGACTATCAGAATCATTAAAATGCAATGTGCAGTGTTCAGTAGTTTAGTCCGTGTATATCAACAAAAGAGATAATTTGCAGTAGTAATATGCGGTATGATTGTGAGAGTCTCCTGCATTTTATAATAACAATCATTTTAACAATAAATAGCCTAGCCGGACTAAAATCAACAAGGACTTGCATAGTTCACAAGAGACAATTTACATTAAGCCGACTACACATTTCACTCTCTATGGGCACTATTGTCATCCGAATGCAAAAATGCTCCTACCAAACTCACTACCCATGTGATTCCTAGCTAACAAACCACAATAGCGGCATATACCTTCTAACCGGCTAGGGTTTCTAACGACTGGGCCCAAAAGGACTGCGCGGGATGGCGTGAGCAACACAGGCTGGGGTTCGAGAAAAATGGGCAATATGAACCTCGAACGAAAGGAGGAATTACCAAAAGCTTACAGAAAAATCATAACAAAACCTCCGCCTGCACCTCACTACCATACACAGGGCAGTTTGGTGCAGGCGGCGTAACGGCCGCCTGCACCAAACCCCCACCCACTGCGCGCAAGGCTACGCACCAATAGCCGCAGGAGAAAAATGCTCCGTAGGTCAAAAATGGAAGTGCTAGCAGTCAAAATAACCTCCCCCCCCTTCTCATATACGCATACATCTAACAGGGCGAAGGAAACCACCGTAACTAAGACTAACCGCATCAATCTTTACACATGCCTCAAAAGGAATGGGAGAAGGTGAATAAACCTACCTGGCACGGACGTATCTGATGTGGAGAGGTCCGGCAAGCCTCATGGTGGAGACACCTGTACTAAGGGTACGGTAATTGAGGATCTGGGTGAGCGTGATAGCATAACAACGATGGGCGCGACAGTTTAAAAAAAAACGATAGAATAATACCTTGCCTCCCCGTGAATATATAGACATGGCTCGCACATGAGAAACTTAACGGATCGGATGAGAATTAACTTTGGATCGGGAGGTAAAGCGCTGCTTCTTCTCCAACGGCAGAAATCCATAGCATAAAACCCTCCGCAATGATAGGCAAGGCCTACCAAAAAAAAAAACTAATGGTTGGACGCCGGAGGCCTTTTGGGTCGGAAGCCAAAAGCTTAAACTCCTCCGCAATGGCGGAAGCTCATAACATAACATCGTCTGTAAAGTTCAAGTTGGAAACCAAATGACTACATGTCGGAAGCCTAAATCCTTTCTTATCCGCAACATCGAGACCTCAAAGCTCAAACTCATCCGTAACAGCGGAGAGAACGATGGTAAAATGCTCCGATACAAATCCAAAAGACAATCGAAACCCATAAATCGGAAGGAAAATGAAAACCCATCCGTAACGGCAGAAACCAACTGCAAAAACTCGTCCACAATGGCGGACAAGGAAATAACCATACCTTCCGACGTAAAGCCAAAAGTCAAAAATCAACCAAAGGATCGGAGAGAAAAACAAAGGCAAAACCAATAATCCGTCCGCAATGGCGGAAAACAACACCGCAGATTTCTCCGCAACGGAGGGAAACGAAAAGGTAACAACATCCGCAATGGTGGGAATGTTGATTAACAAACTTCCGATTCAGAGTGGCTTCAAAGGTATTCAAAAATAACGATAAGGATTGATAAAAAAGGGAAAATTTCCAGCGTTAGAGGGAAATCTAAACAGGTGGTAAACCAATTCAGCATGAGAAACTCTTTCTAAAAGTTCCTTGACCAAATCGAAGCATAAAATCAAGTTAACCAAAGCATAAGGAGGGTCCTAAATTTTTTTGGAATTTTGGGAAATTGTTGCAGCTGTAACAATTGGCGACTACCTGGTGAACCCCAGATCTCTGAATTAACTCCTTCCCAGTGTAAGACTATCTGAATAAAAATGAAATCTTCTAGACGCTTGTATTCCTAAGCAAGCCAAATAATGCATTTAAAATATTTAAAGAAGTCCATTATTTTGGGATATGGTAACATCAGAAGTATTGCAAGTCTGAATAACTCTTTCGAGGCCAACTAAGTGAGGTTTATTTTTCCTGTCCTCGGGTATTTTATAGCTTGGACACCACAGGATTGTAACAGAGGGTAAAGAGTATTATCCTTTTGTTCCTCATTCCCATGCCAACTGCACTTTTGTGCCTTTTGAACTTTAGTTCTTTTGATATGAGTCCTCCTGTAGGCCTTTCTTACTGAATTTTAATTCAGGATCCTCTATCCCATAGTGTCCTTTTGTGTGAACAATGTACTTCATATTTCAGTTCACGGACGGAGAGGATCTTGTGGCCATTCAGTACTTCATGTTTTGATATTTTGCTTTTATATGTATTGTTTTTCTTCAAGGAGTTTTGACTCTTGATAGCTTTTTTGCTTTTCTGAATATATGACATGGGATCATTTATATATGACATACTGTTTTACTCTGCTTCCTTTCCGTGGGTCTTTTGCTGTCACCCCCTTGGATATTTAAGATGTGAAATGGATGGAGCCTCTAAATAGTATTCTAGACCTCTTTTACTCCCGAGTTATTTACAGGGGTTAAGTAAGACTTCAATGAATGCTTTGCCAGCTAGGAACACTACTACTAGAAGACATTCTATACTTTTTCAGCACAGTCTTTTGCTCAAGATTTAAGTTAATAGAGAACCTTGATGTTTCCATTGCAACCAAAAGTTTGCCTCTTTATTCAAAACCAAAAGAAATGCTAGCAAAGCAAATAAAAGAACACAACATTAAATCAGATAACCAAAGTTAAATGCATCCAAGCGTTAAAGAACACAAAATAGTTTATTTATGTACAAAGCAAAAGAAAAGAAAAATTATTGCCCACCCCTGAAAATCTTTAATCATGAGGAGTTAAAGGATGGGATGAATAATGGAAATGAGTTGTCTAACCATGGTCGAGCTGTACTGTTTTTGAAATTGAACACATGTCTACTATTCTACAGTCATTTCTTACAGCCTGAGGAAGTTGAAGGAGCTCAGGCTGGGTGTCAGTTATATAACTATCCTTTCTTGAAGTAAGATGTCTTAATTCTAGCTCAGTCAGATAATTTCCCAGGATAGAATCAGCAGATTCATTTCCCTCTCCTAGCTTAGTGACATTGTGATTCATATAGGGCTCTCTTAATATCTTAATCAGTTTTGGGCTGCCCTTCTGAGGTAACCACAAGTGAGACCAATCTGAAGCAAAGTACTCATTTAGTCTTGCTATCCAATCTCGGTTCAGGATCATTCCATAACCATCAGGTATGTCTACTACTACGATGTCAATGTAATGACATATCCTATTATTTGCAGACAATCGAATCAAAACGTTCTCCATCTCCCCTACTACTTTGACACTATTTTTGTCAAGTTGAGTGACATCCCAAATAGTAGGTTTTAGCTGCCCATTAAGTTTTTTGCAAACTGCCAGAGGCATAACATTCATGGATGATCCAGAGTCCACCAAACAATTATGCACCTTATGATTTAAAATTTTGAGAGTCACAAGGAAAGGTGGAGCGCTAGTTTTCCTTTTCCTAACTAATTCGATCTTTTCTTCCATAGGTTGATTTTTTGCAGGCATCTCCTCTTTAAGTTTGTTAGCTTTTCTTTCCTCATCATCTTGCACAGGTTTGGTAGGTTCAACGAGTGGCTCTATTTCCTATTTGCAAGTAGTGGCTTCAGGTATGTCATCTTTAGCCTTCACATCAACCTGCCTCTTGACTTTCTCTTGCAATTCTTTAACCTTTAGAAGTATTGCATTGTCCTTAATTGCTAGGTTCTTATCTTTTGTGGTTGTAGGTGTATATTGAGACTTGAGAGTATGCTCTTCTGTGTTGAACAGTGAAACACCGTTCCATGAGAATATTGTATCATCGTCTTGCTTCTCTATGGACTGTTCTTTTCCTTCTTCTTCATCACTGTCTTCATTCAATTTGGAATTCAACAACTTATTCATTACTAAAGATATTGAATTTAACCATTGAGGGAACTTCTTCTCGGAGTGAGGTTGTTGGTGAAAAGTACATAAATTATCCCCCCCTATTTCTGTTATATTTATTGAGGCTAAATTTGGGGGAGGGATTTTCCATTGGTTATTATCCTCTATTTTCGGATAGTAAGGTTTATAATTTTTCTGAATGGCCCTTTATTTCTCCAGATCTATTATCCAATTGGAAAGCTTCTGCATCATTTTCATTGTTCCCTCAAGTTCATGTGAGTGCTCCTCTTTGGGTTTGGACAACACCAAAGATCCTCTTTTTGTAGTTTTCTTTCTAGGAAAATTAGGATAATCTTCTACACTTTCCCTCTCAGCCTCTACTCTTTCGGCCTCTTCATAAGTCTCTACCAATGTAGGTTTGGCTTTCAATTTGGCAAACATGGCCAGCTCGGGTCCTAGGGCTGAGGTATAATAATCGATTAAGACCTTGTCTGAGGGTCTGTCAGCTTCAGAGAAATTATTTATGTACATTGAAAATCGCTCAGTGAAAATATGTACCTTCTCATTCTTCTCTTTTCTTAACAAACCAAGAACTTTCATTAATGAGGCATGAGTTCTCTGAGTGGTGTATTTACTTCTGAAAACCTTCTCGAAGGTGTCCCAATCAGGAATCGAATTTGTAGCGAGACTGAAATACCAAGATGCTGCTGCTCCTTTTAGGGTGTGATGGAATAGTCTACAGACCACATCTTCATATTCCCCATCCCTTAGCCCCTCTAATGCTAGATAAAAACTTTGCAGGTGGTCGTCTACAGCAATCCTTTCTTCGGGGTCGAACTTAGGCAACAACTTGTCAAAGCCTTGAGGTAAGTTATGCAAAGGCGGTGTAAGGTTCAAAGGAGACCTTGCTTTCCATGTTGGTAATGGGTTGGGCTGATTTACATTGATTCCAGCCATAGGCACAACTACAGGAACAAGAGTCTGAGCAAAGAACAATGCCAGATGAGAACAGGCTTCCTCACTTCAAAGCTGTAAACGAAATCTGTAAGTACTTGGGTCAGGTTATAAGCTTCAAACATCTGCTGGTAAGGTAGTCTTAGGAAAATTTAATTTTCCACGGCCAGCAATGCACTGGCGGCCCTCCTTCTAGCGCCAATTCTGTTGGAGCCTGGAAATTCGCAGGTGACAATAGTAAGGGATTCTCCCCAATCAACTTTCCCAACTAGCCCGTTGACTATTTGGTATAGGGAATCCATCCGGTTTGCAGTCCAACCACCGTAGGTCAAGTAACAAAACAAAGGTTTTACCGGTTGCGGCCCGGTCCACCGAGTTTTTGTATTTTGACTTAATGTATGCGAATGCAAATGCCTAACTAACAATGCAGGATGATGAGGATGCAGGGAGTTTCACAATGTGATGCATAGGTTCTTACCTCTCGTCTTAGGCTCACAAGCATCTGCATCACATATGCAAGAATGAAATAAACTAACTAACTACCTGCCTATCCACCTATCCCCGGGGAGCTAGAAAATGATTTATTTATGATTAATGTGGATTATTCATGCCTTATAAACAGAAATTACAGGTAGATGATATTCTTATCTACAACACATGAAATATTAAAGATATTTCAACAATCAGATAGCCAATTGTTTATTAAGCAGCATACATTACTCATAGTGGAAATCTTCATGAAATAAACCAGAAATCATTCATACAAGAACATAGGTTCAATGAGTTAGAACGGTCTCACAGCTAATGGACATAAAGATGAAAATGAAATAGTTCCTCTTCAACAAATCCATAGCACAACATTTGAATATTCCACTAAGCATTCTCCAATAGGCAAACTGTAATTTTCTATTGCAAAAGAAAATAGTTCTTCTTACAATATGTCTTCACCAGTCTCACTGGGAAAAATCCCTTTTCTCTTCTAAGTATTTTACATTTATACAAAAAGGGTCAGACTATTGGGATGCCCAAAGTGGCCTTTGGGCTTCCCAACCTCTCGTCTCCCAACGTTCTATTTTTCTTAAATGTTTTACAAAAATTAGTTACAAATTATAATGATGACCGACCCTTCATGAGGAAGGGCCCACTTGACTATCCAGAAACTTCCTCCACGCTGTAGCCTCATTAGCGATGCCTTCAAAAGTACAAGGTTCTAAAAACTAAACATTTATCTCAAATTTCTCAGCTTGTTTCTTGATAGCCTCGACCTTGGACATACTAAAATGGAGCTGATCTTCAAGAAGCAGTATACTGATAGCTGGGTGATCTAGTTGGCCTCTCAATATCAGATCATCCATGGCTCTGATATCCTATACCTTAGCTTATTCCTCCTAGAATATCTTCTGTAATAGCTCTACAAAGGCATATTGATATGGAAAAGATTCAAGCCTTTCCTACGCTTTCATTTGGCACCGGTTGAATGTATTGAGAATTCTTCTAAAGAATTCGGTGCATAATCCTCTTTCCTTCTTCACTGCCTTCTTGAAATCTTTAGTGGTATTAATAGCAAACTCCACTAGATTATAGTCCCGTTTAAGGGCCTACTGGTCTTTTGTCGGTAGCTCTGCTGGGGTTTCCTCGTTGTTCTCCAACCTTGCCATTCATACAGTCAGAATCTCTAGGATGTCCTGGGACCTGTCCATAAAGTAGGATGCAGTTTCCAGAATCTCCTCCAAATGGCCATCGATCTGAAGCACTTTACACCTTTCTTCTTCAAATGCAATCTACAGCTGTAGCATCTTGGTTTTCTGGGTCAATACATGCTGCTTGAGGGGTTGAAGATCAACCTGCTGTTCTCTTGCTACTTCCAAAGCAGTGTTCAAAGCAGAAATATGCTCCTAGTGTTCCTTTCTCAGTTCTAGGGTGTGCACATCATTGGCCTACAAGAGGATCTTCAGTTGTTCTTCTAGGTCCTCCACCTTTGCAAGTAACTGCTCCTTCTCCTTCTTCAACTCTTGATCTTCTGCTTGCTCTTGCTCAAGGCATTCTTATGTAGTCTCCTGAGCCTATCTCTCTTCATGTAGGGTCTACAACTTAGCCTCAGCAGTATTCATCTCCCTCTATAAGTTTTCAAATTTCTGCTTCAACCTGTTTCCTTCCTCTCTCTCTTTCCTCAAGGTATCTTTCAGCTGAGCAGAGGTTTTCTTAGATGACTCTAGTTCAATCATCACCTTATTTATGTTGTCTTCTGAGGCATCAATCATTGTAGCCCTAGCTCTCAGCGTGAACCTAGGATCCTGATCTGTTCCTAACATCACAGCAGTATCTGTTATCATCTTTCCTGGTAGGTCTCCCACTTCAACTTTCCTTTCTGTCCTCTTGATTATCCTTTTCATTGCTCTATCATAAAACACAGTGTTGAAATCAAGGATTTCCTTTCCCTTTTCCTGCACAAATGGGACCAGCATGAGTATGGGAACCCTAGGTATGCTAGTAGCAGGTACTTTAGGGGTCTTTACCTCGGGGTTCTCCACCTCCTGAGTCTTCCCTGCTGCTGTTTCAGAAGCTGACTACTATGTCAATTTTATCCTCTCAGCTTCTTGCCTTTGAAGCTCCTCATTGAGCTTTCTTTGTGCTTCCTCTGCTTTCTTTGCTGCTTCCTGAGCAGCTCTTCTTTCTTCTTCTGAATGAAGTCTTTCTACAGCTTCTTTTTCCAACCTCTGGGATTCTTCATTTCGCTTTTTTGCTTCTTCTTCAGCTGTTGCCTGTTCGTCCCCTTTTCCACCTTTGGGGGCGATCTTTTTCTTGAATATTCTCATTAGCATTGTCATGTTTGGGGCATTTCGGAAAATAGATTCCTCCTTATCAAAATGGTGGGCATACTCGAAGTGCACCTTGTGTTCTTTGCAATGCTCAATAACATTTCCTTGGGTGTCATTTCTACGGTAGGGCATCTCCCCTAAATGGAACTTCTCCAACTCCTCTATGAATTCAGCAGCTTGTTTCACCTTGGTGAATTTATAGCTTCCTAGCTTGAATGTTAAAGGAGGGTAGGCAGTCTTCTTATGTTTGAACAGAAAATTGCCTAGTCCATTTATGAACACTTGTCTGATTTCCTCCTTGTGGACTATGTAATCCATTGCATATTTGGGAAGTAGTGAAGGTGGTCTTGATCCTCCGACTATCCGGAAGTACATGCCATTTTCAGTTAAGAAATAATCCGCATATTATCCTATCACTTGCATGGCTTTTTCCGACATACAGTCACACTCCTTCCGGAACATGAGTGTGTACAGAGGCATAATGAAGTGCTCACAGACCTCTCTGTAATGGCTATGGTACTGGTGAGCGCACAATGGTCTATAAGCGGCATAAACAGGCACCCTTTCCCTGTCCCATATGCACCTGAGACTGGGGAAAGCATGGTTGCACAATATGCAGTCTATTAATATTGAACTCATGTAAAACTCCACTCTTTTCTTGGACTTTCCCTCCAAGGTTGAGGTCACGCAAGAATAAAGACTGCTAGACACCATGCTGGCCCAATTGAAGACTGTGCCCTTAGTTTCCACATGAAAAATAATTGGTATCCATTCAAGTTTGAAGAGTCTACCATGAGTTCTCCCAAATATTCTGTTCAGCATCAAGGCTATGAATCTATAGGGAGCCCTCAAGCTCGTTGTATCATACTCACTGGTCGATCTGTGTTGAAAATGCTTTCCCTGCAGCATCATTCTCCTAAGAGTTTCCATCAGGTCCATTTTGATGCTTTTCAGCCAATCCTCTGACAAGAAAACCTGGGCTTCTGGTAGGTGATAAGCCAACGCCACATGTCCAGGG
Source organism: Pseudotsuga menziesii (assembly GCA_001517045.1). NCBI lineage: Eukaryota > Viridiplantae > Streptophyta > Pinopsida > Pinales > Pinaceae > Pseudotsuga > Pseudotsuga menziesii. The sequence continues at coordinate 312,220 of LPNX010797595.1, forward strand.
CTAAATGCAGCATATCCCTATCCTTCAACATTTCCCATGATCATTGTAGTGGTGTCTACTTGGGGTAGAATCCATCCAATTACCTTAGAGCATGGGAACAGCTCTGGTCTAGTGGCAACTTTCATGAGAGAAGATTTCTCTATGTTAGCATAGATGGATTCTTCTTCGAGGCCCATGTCGAGAACCTCCCTGTGGGAAATCAATCTATATACTTCACCCCATTTGTACTCGGGTTCCGCACCAGAAATACATTGAGTGTCTTCATATATGTACTTGGTCTTTGTGACCTCTTCTACTTCTGGTCCTTCTTCGACCATAGGGGCCTTCTTCTTCTGCCTCTTGGACATGGTGGATTCGAATTCTTCCTGCCATATAAAACATTGTAATATTGATAAATTCAAGTTACAGACATTCACAAGACACTATGCAGCATTTTATTCTTTCTATGTGTATCATGACACAACTATTCCATGAAGCTAGGATATAAGCTTGCATAACGTGACTAGCCTGACTAACAGGACTATTACAACCAAATGGACACTATCTTAGCATGATACAAAACAGTGCTGTATGATATTAAATCATTTCATCAACCATCTTTTAGACTGCAATAAAACTACATCCATATGCGATGTGCCATTTTCATGTGTCTTAATGTGATAGCAAGTAGGGAAGCAAATGCATACATGTACGGCCTAAAAATGCCTTGACTATCAGAATCATTAAAATGAAATGTGTAGTGTTTAGTAGTTTAGTCCGTGTATATCAACAAAAGAGATAATTTTTAGTAGTAATATGCAGTATGATTGTGAGAGTGTCCTACATTTTATAATAACAATCATTTTAACAATAAATAGCCTAGCCGGACTAAAATCAACAAGGACTTGCACAGTTCGCAGGAGAAAATTTACATTAAGCCGACTACACATTTCACTCTCTGCGGGCACTATTGTCATCCGAGTGCAAAAATTCTCCTACCAAACTCACTACCCATGCGATTCCCAGCTAACAAACCACAATAGCAGCATATCCCTTCTAACCGACTAGGGTTTCTAACGACAGAGCCCAAAAGGACTGCGCGGGACGGTGTGAGCAACACAGGCTGGGGTTCAAGAAAAATGGGCAATATGAACCTTGAATGAAAGGAGGAATTACCAAAATCTTACAGAAAAATCATAACAAAACCTCCCCCTGCACCTCATTACCATACACAGGGTGGTTTGGTGCAGGCGGCGTACCAGCCGTCAACACCAAACCCCCACCCACTGCGCGCAAGGCTGCGCACCAACAGCCACGGGAGAAAAATGCTCCGCAGGTCAAAAATTCTAGTGCTAGCAGTCAAAATAACCTCCCCCCCTTCTCATATACGCATACATCTAACGGGGCGAAGGAAACCATCGTAACTAAGACTAACCGCATCAATATTTACACATGCCTCAAAAGGAATGGGAGAAGGTGAATAAACCTACCTGGCATGGACGTATCCGACGTGGAGAGGTCTGGAAAGCCTCGTGGTGGAGACACCTGTACTGAGGGTACCACAATTGAGGAACTGGGTGAGCGTGACAGTACAACAACGACGGGCGCAGTAGTTAAAAAAAAAACGATAGAATAATACCTTGCCTCCCCGTGAATATATAGATGTGGCCTGCACGTGAGAAACTTAACGGATCAGATGAGAATTAACTCCAGATTGGGAGGCAAAGCACTGCTTCTTCCGCAAAGGTGGAAATACATAGCATAAAACCCTCCACAACGATAGGCAAGGCCTACCAAAAAAACAAACTAATGGTCAGACGCCGAAGGCCTTTTGGGTCGGAAGCCAAAAGCTTAAACTCCTCTGCAACGGCGGAAGCTCATAACATAACATTGTCCGTAAAGTTCAAGTCGAAAATGAAATGACTACACATCAGAAGCCTAACGCCTTTCCCATCCGCAACGTCGGGACCTCAAATCTCAAACACGTCCGTAACGACGGAGAGAACGATGGTAAAATGCTCTGATACAAAGCCAAAAGACAACCGAAACCCATAAATCGGAAGGAAAATGAAAACCCATCTGTAATGGCGAAAACCAACTACAAAAACTCATCCGCAATGGTGGACAAATAAATAACCATACCTTCCGACGTAAATCCAAAAGTAAAAAATCAACCAAAGGATCGGAGAGAAAAACAAAGGCAAAACCAATAATCCGTCCGCAATGGCGGAAAACCACATCGCAGATTTCTTCGCAACAGAGGGAAACGAAAAGGCAACAACATCCGCAATGATGGGAATGTCGATTAACAAACTTCCGATTCAGAGTGGCTTCAAAGGTATTCAAAAATAACGATAAGGCTTGATAAAAAAGGGAAAATTTCCATCGTTAGAGGGAAATGTAAACAGGTGGTAAACCAATTCAGCATGAGAAACTCTTTATGAAAGTTCCTTGACCAAATCAAAGCATAAAATCAAGTTAACCAAAGAATAAGGAGGGTCCTAAATTTTTTTGGAATTTCAGGAAATTGTTGCATCTACAACACCACCATGTCATGAGAATCTTCAAAACAATCTACCTTTTGGCAATCTGAAACATAGGAGGAAAAACAAGTATCTTGCAACTTTTCAAGAAGTTTCTCATTTTGAATTGTGAGCTTATGAATATCATCATTATCATTAAAGTATGCTTCATGTAAAAATTCATTAAGATCAACCAGATTGTTTCTATAAAAATAAAAGACATGAAATTATCTTCAATGTTTCACATTTCTCTTTAAATCTTTTCCATGTCTTCAAGGAAGGATGGATCCTCCAATGAAGAAAATTTCCAACAAGAAAATGACACCGATGCTTTAGTGTCATGTATTATTATAAGGGTCTCTTGGATATTCTTTTCATTCAAATTTAAGTACCATTCAATAAAACAAGGCTCTTGAAAATGAACCTCCTCATCTTCTTCCTTCTTGCTTGGACCAACCTCATGAAGCTCAAGTGGTGATGGAGAAGTTGATCTCTCTTCTTCTTCAACTGCTACAAGGTATTCATTTTCATGTTAAACAAAAAATTATCTTGCAACAACATTTTGAAATATGATCTCTATGTCACCAACATAGATTTGTGAGCACCCATCAGTAAGTATCCCTTCATAGTTCAAGCATTCATCAGTAGATGCTCTTTGTTTCATTTCCAAGGTAGAATGTGTCTCGAAATGATATTCAGTATTTTCAATAGAAACTTCTTCATACTCATGTGATGTCTCTTAATATTTTTTAGATTCACTTGGGAGTGAATTTCGATCGTATTCATGTACTAGTTCTTGTACTTCACCTATTTCAGAACTAGGCGGTTCATGGGTCTCCTCCTTTTTCTCCTTCAAGCAAGATGACGCATTTTTCCCCTTGGTTTTCTTAAGATCAATATATTTTCTCCAACCCTGGATAGCCAAAAATTCAAATCATTTCATAATATGATTGTTCATGTCTTCAAATATAGGTTCCATAATTTTTATATGCTCCTCACCATCATATGAGGTTCCCTTTTCATCCCTAGTCATAGTTTCCTCTTCAACAAAAGCACTTTTGGGTTTCAATATCTAATGGTGGTCACTAATGTTACAACTGATTTTACCACACATGATTGATCACACATTTATGGCCTTCCCTATCCCTTTGCAGACTCTTTGGACCCCATGGACCAATATTGTAACTTTGATTTTTCCAAGATCATCCCTAAAAACAACTATTATTTGTTGTACGTGACTTTTAATCCCTTTCTTGCATATATACACAAATATTACCCTTAAACTTGTCTACATCGAGATGTGTGAATAAGTCCAAATACTTTTGGATTTTTCCTTGATGTGGATCCAAATCACTTGTCTCTTGGCCTTCCATATGCCTCGATATCGCTCTGATTTGACCTTCCATTACCCCATTGAAGCACTATATAAGGAACCCCTTGGATACATTGAAGAAGAGGAATTGGAGAGCAAGAGAGCTATAGTCCATTGTTTCCGTAGCTTGTTTGTACTTAAGTCTACATCCCTTTGTCCCTTGGATCACTTTTTGTTCTTCTCAAACATGCCTTTGGTTGTGAGCTTACTTTCAAGAGATGGAGGATTGAGGTGGTGGAGGGACAGGTGGAGGACTCAGTTTCTCTGGTTCGGAGACGTGCCGATAGAGGTTGTCACTTATGTAATCTCTGATTTTATTAATAGAAATATATTTTCATGTCCAATGATGTGCATTTAAATGAATATTATATCCATGGATGTGTTTAATTGCTTATACATTATTGATTATATATGCTAGAGTATATCTAACACCATATTACCTAGCATGTTTGTCTTATTTGCTGTTGTTGAGAGCAAATTGCTAACATAAGCGGGATTGGAAAAAGCTCAGCATGGATCTACTTCAACCATCTGGAATAAGGTATGATTCGATATCCTTTAGTGTTAGATGTTTTATTTCTCTTGAATATTTGGAAGGGATTGATTTATACGGTTTCTTTGTCTATTGTGGTACACCCCAAGCCATAGGATGTTTCTCTCTATAATAGAATTGGAAAATCCACTGGGGAGGTTCCTAGTTGTTTTCCTTTTGGGGTTTTTCGGCATTCAATGTGCTTGAATTGCTGTGATTTTTCTATTTTTGTGTCAGTTCTGGGGGTATGTTTTCCCAGTAGTGTCCTGTAGGAGTAAATTTTGTCTTAGCTTTACCTTATTTTTATCTCTTTTTCTTCTAGTATGCAGGTTTTTCTTTCACAGTTGCGTGTACACATGGGTTTTCCTCGAAAAGTTGTGTATGTACGCAGGTTTAGTGAGAACAATCACGTATGCCCTGATTTTTTTTCCTTTTTAGGAAGATTAAGTGTTGTTGGGTGAGTTTGGATGATTTTTGAGCCTTCTTAGATGCTTCTAGAGTCTGTTTAAAACCATGTTTCTGACTAGAGACTTCTTTTAGTTTCATTTTTGAAAATGTTCTTGTCGTTCCATTTTCAACTTTTTGTTTTCAGATTAGTGCATTAGGTATCTTTTACCTTGGTGCTTTGCTTGGCTGCTATTTGTGAATGGTTGCAGATTCTGAGGGTTGTAGAGACATACTTTTTCTTTTTATCTCATTTAATTGAAAAAAAAAAAAACATTTTTCTTTTTTCATAGTTATGTATTATTTTCATTTTGCATTATCATGGTACTTGCATTAGGTTTGCTTGGTGAATATTAGTCAAATTTTCATATAGGAATGATTGCATATACATTTGAAGGAAAAATTTCGCACTCCACGTAGTAGCATACCCTTTTTTCATTCGACACAATGCATTTGCATTGATTGTTAGGTGTGCATTTTACTTCTTGTTCTATCATAACATCATTAGCTACACATTCATTTACCCTTTGAGTAATAAATCCAATTAAAATAAATGCATAATAAGATGAACTACAGTATTTTCTTTTCTAGGGTGCACCAACAAGACTAGGTTTTAGGGTCTTTGAATAGATCATTGCCAGTTAATTCTCTAAGACCACTAAAAAAAACAATTAGGTATCTGTGAAGGTGAGAGTGTGAAATCCTTTATATAATTAGTGTTTCTCAAGATCCTCGTCTTACAAGGGAGTTAAGCACGAGGCAGTGTGAGAAATCATGATTGGGATCACCCCTGGTTATCATTGATTAGCACTGGATATATTTCAAGGATTGTATTCATATCTCAGGGCCTTTGAGGTATTGGATAGTGCACCCCTACCGTACTAGTTGTTCTTTCAGGCTTCGGGCTTTGTTACCCTACCCATACGGTCAATCCCTCCTGTGACTCTCTACATGAGAATTGATTATATCAAGGTTACCTTAGTTTTCTTACCTAGGTTATTGAGGGGTTATTTGTAGAGGTTATTGTGGAAATTAACGCCAGCAATAGATTAATTTTACTCACAACAATTATCAATTGATCATGCAAAATTGCTCACAAAAGAGACTAAATATGGAGTTGTAACACTAAATTGTATTAACTGAGTGTACAATAGCCAACCCTGTAATAACATAGGTTACTGAATAAATAGAATACATCAAGAAATTGAATGCATGAGGAGGCATCCAAATCTAGCATAAAGTAGGATTACCAAAAATAAGCAAATCCCCCATAGGTGTAAAAAGCTGATCCCAAATCTGTCATGGAGCTCACGAATTGGAAAAAAGGAATAGGAAAGATAAAGAGTGGTGGAATGGCAGATCATACATGGTTTTTCATGGAGAAAAGAGAGGAGTATGTGTAGGACAAAAAACAAGTCAACCTCACCTAGTCTAGCTTTTCCTTTTGCCTTAAAACACTGAAAAAGCAGGCAATAAAGCAGAAAAAGCAGAAGGGCGCCTAGGAGGCCAAGAATAAAGTAGAATTGATTCCTTTAGCTCTCCCATGCACTCCATGAGTCAAATGTGGAAATTTTGACCATTATAGATAGGCAAATAACAACTTGCACAAGGTGGGACACATGAAAAATTTCGCACTCCACGTAGTAGCATACCCTTTTTTCATTCGACACAATGCATTTGCATTAATTGTTAGGTGTGCATTTTACTTCTTGTTCTATCATAACATAATTAGCTACACATTCATTTACCCTTTGAGTAATAAATCCAAATAAGATAAATGCATAATAAGATGAACTACAGTCTTTTCTTTTCTAGGGTGCACCAACAAGACTAGGTTTTAGGGTCTTGTAATAGATCATTGCCAGTTAATTCTCTAAGACCACTAAAAAAAACAATTAGGTATCTGTGAAGGTGAGAGTGTGAAATCCTTTATATAATTAATGTTTCTCAGGATCCTCGTCTTACAAGGGAGTTAAGCACGAGGCAGTGTGAGAAATCATGATTGGGATGACCCCTGGTTATCATTGATTAGCACTGGATATATTTCCAGGATTGTATTCATATCTTGGGGCCTTTGAGGTATTGGATAGTGCACCCCTACGGTACTAGTTGTTCTTTCAGGCTTCAGGCTTTGTTACCCTACCCATACGGTCAATCCCTCCTGTGACTCTCTACATGAGAATTGATTATATCGAGGTTACCTTAGTTTCCTTACCTAGGTTATTGAGGGGTTATTTGTAGAAGTTATTGTGGAAATTAAGGCCAGCAATAGATTAATTTTACTCACAACAATTATCAATTGATCATGCAAAATTGCTCACAAAAGAGACTGAATATGGAGTTGTAACACTAAATTGTATTAACTGAGTGTACAATAGCCAACCCTGTAATAACATAGGTTGCTAAATAAATAGAATACATCAAGAAATCGAATGCATGAGGAGGCATCCAAATCTAGCATAAAGCAGGCTTACCAAAAATAAGCAAATCCCCCATAGGTGTAAAAAGCTGATCCCAAATCTGTCATGGAGCTCACGAATTGGCAAAAGGGAATAGGAAAGATAAAAAGTGGTGGAATGGTAGCTCATACATGGTTTTTCATGAAGAAAAGAGAGGAGTATGTGTAGGACAAAAAACAAGTCAACCTCACCTAGTCTAGCTTTTCCTTTTGCCTTAAAACACTGAAAAAGCAGGCAATAAAGCAGAAAAAGTAGAAGGACGCCTAGGAGGCCAGGAATAAAGCAGAATTGATTCCTTTAGCTCTCCCATGCACTCCATGAGTCAAATATGGCAAGTTTGACCATTATAGATAGGCAAATAACAACTTGCACAAGGTGGGACACATGAACTAGGCAAATAAGACAAAAATAATGGAATTAATGTCTAAGTGGGTAAAATATGGATTGATTATTCTAACACCCCCCCTTAAGCCTGAATTATGAGTAATATATCAGAAAATTATAGGGCCTAGAAACAAGGCTTAGTCACCCTTTACATACTGTAAATCCATTTAAACAAGGAAAGAGGCAAAAGCAACTTGGGAAAATCCTCCCTTAAACATGGACTGTAAAACAAAATTGTAGAATCTTGTCTTCACTCATGCTTTCACAGCATGATCAGCAATCCCTAGTAGTGATTTGAGATTGCTGAAGGTCTTCTCACAAAATGCTTTGGTGAAGATATCAGCTACTTGTTCTGAAGATGAACATAAGAGTAGGTGAATGCTGCCATCATGCATAAGTTCTCTGATGTAGTGCATATGGATCTCAATGTGTCTGGTTCTCTACTTCTGAACTGGATCCTTGCGGATTCCAATGTTACTCTGGTTATCACAATAGATGGTAGTTGAGTACTCAGGTTCGAAACCACACTCTCCAAGTAAACCCTGCAACCATAAACATTGAGTTGCTGCATTAACAACTCCTCTCTACTCTGCTTCTGTAGATGAGAGTGCAATGGCACTCTGTTTCTTGCTTGACCAGCTGATTGGCCCTTCTGTAAGCATGAACACATATCCTGAAGTGGACTTTCTATCTGTGCTATCACATTCCCAATCACTGTCAGTAAATCCAATCAACTCAAGAACAGATTTTGCATTATAGAATATCCCATGTGTCCTTGTTCCCTGAACAAAGTTAAGGATCCTTTTGGCTGCTTTCCAATGGATCTCTTGAGGCTGATCCGTGAATATAGAAGCCACACTTACTGCATAACAAATATCAGGTCTAGTATGTATCAGATACAACAAACAGCCAATCAATTTCCTATACAGTGTATTGTTTACCATCGGTGAAGAATCAGCTTCTTCCAGCTTTACTCCTGAAAGGAAAGGAGTTTTGCTTGCTTTGCCATCCTTCATTTTGAATTTGTTCAGAAATTCCAAGGCATATTTGGACTGGTGCACCTTGATTCCAGATTTGGTTTGAGATATCTCAAGCCCCAAAAATTGACTTAAGAGCCCCAAATCTGTCATGGAGAAGGCTTGGTTCATAGCTCCTTTTAAGGAAGCAATCTCAGACTGTGAGCTTCCTGTAATGAGGAGGTCATCAGCATATAACACAATGATCATTAATGAACCATTAACTAACTTCAAATAGACATTTGGATCTGATTTTCACCGAAAAAAATTCAATGATAGCAAGAAGCTATCAATCTTGGCATACCAAGCCTTGGGGGCTTGCTTTAGCCCATACAATGACTTTCTCAACCTGCACACAAGAGAAGGGTTAGTAGAAAAACCATGAGGCTTCTGCATATATATATCCTTAGTGAGATCTCCATTCATAAAGGCACATTTTACATCCATGTGATGTACCTCCCATTGCCTTGAGGCTACAATGGCTAAAGCTAGCCTGATGGAATCCATTTTTGCCATTGGGGCAAAGGTCTCATTGTAATCTATGCCATGAACCTGTGAGTATCCCTTGGCTACCAATATGTCCTTGTACTTTAGTGGTGAACCATCAGCAGCAAATTTGGTCTTATAGACACACTTACACTATACTATTTTTCTCCCTGGGGGAAGATCCACTAGCTCCCATGCGTTGCTCTTCTGGAGTGAGATGAACTCCTCCTTCATGGCTGTTTGCCATCTTGGATCTCCTACTGCTTCTTCATATGTTTGAGGATCAGACTCCACCATCAAATAGCATTTTCATCAAACATAGGATCCTTCATGCACAGACCACTCTCAAATTGAGATCTAGTCCTCCTTGGGTCATTGGGATCCCAAGCTAGCTCACCTGCTGCATGTAGTGTCTTGGATGCCCATTTTGGCCTTGTGGGGCTGTTAGGGTCTGCAATAAACTCATATCGATCATAAAAATCAGAATCAGCATGTTCAACAAACTCTTTACTTACTTCTTGAGGTTCAGGTGGTGAAGAGGCTTCACCAACTTCCACTTCTGCAAGGGGTTCTTCTTCAAATTGAACACACCTTTCGATGAAGGCTTTATTTGTGCTCAAATTTATCAACTTGTACCCTTTTGAATCTTCAGAGTATCCAAAAAATAGACACTCTTGGCTTTGGGGATACAAATCCTTCCTCTTCTCTGTCGGGATTCTAGCCCATGCCTTTGAGCCAAAAATCCTGAAATGGGTCACATCTGGCTTGTGCCCACTCCATGCTTCGAAGGGAGTCATACCATCAAGATGTTTGTGAGGAACCATATTCTGAATATAGGCTACACAATTGATAGCTTCGGCCCAGTACTTTGGTGGCAAAGTTTTGTCCTCCATCATGCATGTTGCCATCTCCTTCAGTGATCTGTTCTTCCTCTCAGCAACACCATTTTGCTGTGGTGTGTAAGGGATAGAATGCTGCATATTAATACCTGCATCTGCAAAATAGTTAATAAACTTAGACTTGACATACTCACCACCATTGTCAGATCTGAGGGCCTTGAGTTTCCTTCCAGACTGGTTTTCAACCAAAGCCTTAAAGACTTTGAATAGGCCAAAAAATTCAGACTTGTGTTTCAGGAAGTGAACCCAGCAATACCCAGAAAAGTCATCAATGAAGGTCAATGCATATTTGGCCTGACTCATAGACATATGAGGGAATGGACCAGCAACATCACTGTGGATCAGCTCGAGGGGTGCAGAGGTTCTCTCATGACTAGCTCTCTCAAACTTATGCTCCGAGTGTTTTCCTAGGATACAACCTTGTCAGACTCCTTTGGAAAATTTTATCTTGGGAAACCCTATGACCATTTCTTTTTCCCTAAGATCATACAGATACTTGTAATTTAGATGGTCAAATATTTCATGCCATAGCTTGCTGGCTTCATTAGCATGAATGAGAAGAGAAGAGGGGTTTGACTAAGGTAGGAAGTGTGAGAACATGTATACCTTTTGAGCATGATTCGCAACTCCTTTTGCAATGACTCTACCAGTTAAAATCTCTGTGATCTCAACTTCATCGAGGGAGAATATGACCTTCTTAGGAGACCCATTGTGGGTCATCTGGTACACTGACAGGAGGTTGGAGGCGAGACTAGGGACATATAGCACATTGCTGAACTGACCATGATCAAGATATATCCTTCCTTTGCCTTTACTTTCAGTGAGAGAGTCATCTCCCAGTACAATAGATGGTCCTTTCAACATATCCAGTGAGGAGAAGGCCTCCTTAGTCGAAACCATGTGTCTTGAAGCTCCATAATCAATGATAAAACTGGGTGAGCATGATGTGCCAGCAACTAGAGCATGAACTCTCTCTCTGTCATCTGAACTTGATCCTCCTTCTCTCTTATTTGAGCTTTCTGGAAGGGAGATGCCATTCTTCTCTAGGATATTGGTCAGCATGTCTATCTGCTTTTCATACAAGAGATTTCAGTGTGATTGCCCTTATTGCAGTATGCACACTTGTTCATTTCACCTTTGTTCTTCTTCTTCTGATTATTCTTCCTGGGACCTTGTTGATCCTCCAGAGACTGTTTCTTGTCTCTCTTTTGCTTAGGTGGATTTTTAGCTTTCTTTTTCTTTTTGAATCCACCCTCAAATCTCCAGCAATCAAAGCTTGATCTTTGGATGGTTTGATGGTGCCCATCATCACCAGCTTGTCCTGTTCTTGTGTGAGAGATTCCATGAAATCTGCAAGGCTAGGCATCTTCCAGGCTCAAGCTGTCAGTTTTGTGGCATAGAAGGTCGAAACAAACACTAAATAATCAGGGCCCAGCTTCGAGAGGATGGCCAGTATGAGCTGATCATATTTCTTTTCAATACCACACTGTTTCAGCTGCAAAACTAGTGCCTTGAACTTGGAGAAATATAGCTACAGGGATGCAAAGCTTGTTGGACTCAGAGAAATCAGCTCATTCTCGATTTGATGTCCCCTCATCTCATTTATCTTTCCAAAAATATCAGCAAGCTTCTCCCATACTTCATTCGGTGATGTCAATCCATCGAGATGGAAAAGGAGGTCTCTGGAAATACTCAGGCACAGGAGGCCATAAGCCTCATCCCTCCAATTGTGCCATTTTATCTTGCCTATAGCTGCATTGGGCTCTGCTTTTGTTGCCATAGTCACCCTGTAGATGCCTTTCGCTCTCAACAGTATCTCCATCTCTTATTTCCATTCAAATAAATTTAAAGGAGTCAAGATAGTTTTCTGTGATTGATCCATAGCTCTAGAAAATCTGTCCCGGCTGTCAGTAGAAGGCTCCCAGTCTTTGATGTCGAACCTGCAAAACAATTTTTGAAGGAGAGAAACAACCTACAATGGCTCTGATACCATGTGGAAATTAAGGCCAGCAATAGATTAATTTTACTCACAACAATTATCAATTGATCATGCAAAATTGCTCACAAAAGAGACTGAATATGGAGTTGTAACACTAAATTGTATTAACTGAGTGTACAATAGCCAAACCTGTATTAACATAGGTTTTTGAATAAATAGAATACATCAATAAATCAAATGCATGAGGAGGCATCCAAATCTAGCATAAAGCAGGCTTACCAAAAATAAGCAAATCCCCCATAGGTGTAAAAAGCTGATCCCAAATCTGTCATGGAGCTCACGAATTGGCAAAAAGGAATAGGCAAGATAAATAGTGGTGGAATGGAAGCTCATACATCCTTTTTCATGGAGAAAAGAGAGGAGGATGTGTAGGACAAAAAACAAGTCAACCTCACCTAGTCTAGCTTTTCCTTTTGCCTTAAAACACTGAAAAAGCAGGCAATAAAGCAGAAAAAGCAGAAGGGAACCTAGGAGGCCAAGAATAAAGTAGAATTGATTCCTTTAGCTCTCCCATGCACTCCATGAGTCAAATATGGAAATTTTGACCATTATAGATAGGAAAATAACAACTTGCATAAGGTGGGACACATGAACTAGGCAAATAAGACAAAAATAATGGAATTAATGTCTAAGTGGGTAAACTATGGGTTGATTATTCTAACAGTTATTCTGCGGGTGTCCTTGCTAGGTAGGAGTCAGACAACATATTCGCTATATGTGTTGAAGCTGAGGGCCACTATAATTGGTTACAAACCTCTGCTTTTTGTTTATGGGAGTATCAAGCCTCTCCTAGGTGTGACATACCTACTTCATTCGGGAGCTCACATATGCTACCCTTGGTTTACGTGTGATTTGGATTTACATTTTTAGGTGTATGCTCTGTGCATGCTAGTTTTCCTAGAGTTTTTGGCAAGGGATTTGGGGTAAGTGAGTTGTGTAGCATCGCAGTAGCTGCGTAAGCTCACGCGGTACTACGCAAGAGTAGATCAGTGCGATGAGCAGAAGAATAATTTCTTTTTGAATATTTTATGTATATTTTGACCAAGTTTGTTGCAAAAGGCCAGTAGCAGTTAGAAGTCAGTTAGTAGTGGACCCTCAATCTAAAGGTGTAAGCCTATTTATAGATATATTTTTGAGGAGAAATGGGAGAGATTGTATCGGATAAGATCCGGTGCGATCTGATTTATGGATATTTTTTTATCTTAACTATGATTTATCCATGTTTTTTCCTGATGTACGTAGTCTCCGGTTTTGGACAAGAATTGTGTAATGTGGTACATTTGCACAAGGTTAATATGATGTGACAAGTATGGCACAAATATTGTATGTTATTATAGACTTTTTATGATGTTGCGAATCCATTTTGTTACAATGGCATAATGTAGATGCAATTTAGACTCTTTCTACTATATCATTGCAATTTGTTGCTTTTATGTTGATGCAATCTGCATTTCTATAACTGTTTGATGCACTATGAGTAATGATGTTCCATGAATAATGCTGCGATATTGTGATACTGTGTGATGGTTGCATAAGTTATAGTGTCCCTTCATCGGATCCCCATATCCTCCTTTCCCACTATTGGAAACTCGGTTTTGATAGCTCTCCCTTGAACACCTCAAGTGAGACCTCGTCTGCTCCGTAGACGTTGCTGGATAGGGTAAAACCTGTCTGGGTCGCTGCTCAGGGAGATTTCACTGTAGCGCATCAATAGAGTGGGAACCCCTGTCAACGAAGCTTTGTTGGTGGGTTTTTCCAAGAAATGGTTCTATTGCCAAGACCAAGTTGCAAATAAGAGGGGGATATGTTCTGGAATCTGACTCGATTGAATATCAATGGATGGTTTGATGTAAAGTTGCGGGAGTTTTCTAAATCCAAAAACCAGAATCCTAAGCTATTGACGAGCCAATGGTTGGATAGATATATCCACAAAGGTCCCCATGAATGGTTCCTTCGTGAATTCCCTGTACTCTTGCATGAATGGTTGGAAAATTTTTCTAAGTAGAAGACAAACTTTTAAGGAGAAGAGCCAACATCCCGGACCCCAGAATTGTGTTGATGTATTTGTAACTTCGGAATGTATTCATCCGTATATCTTATGTATTGTACCTCGATGTTTATTTTGGGATGTTCCTGTAATGTATTTGAGTCATGTGATGCCATGATTTTCCTATTGGGAGGTTCTATAATGTAAACAAGTCATGTCAAGTCATTGTGGGTAACCCTCCTATTGGTCAAGGGTTAAAGTCCCCTCAGTTGTGGGTCCCTAGGGTTATTAGACTATCCTAGAGAAGTCAACCCTAGGTGAGTCATTGTAAGTTGGGGAAATAGTCCCCACCATTGTGTTAAGGATAAAACTCCTTGTTGTTCAGAGGAGGCAAAGTCCCCACAGGTTATGGGGCACTAGGGTTATTAGACACTCCTAAAGATGCTGGCTCTAGTAAGTAATTGTTAAGTGAGGCCGGCATGTTGGAGTGAGTTTCGAGTGAATGAAAGAATATAAATAGAGAGTGAGCATCTCTATTTATCACGCACACACTCACTGATTGGGGTGCATGAGTAAGAGAGAAGACACTGGGAATAGAGAGAGAGACAACTGCTGTCGGGAGATCATCTTTATGTTTTTGAGATTTACTTTTGGTGTTGATTCTATCTCTGAGGAATTTTTTGGGTTTTCTCCTTTATGGTTTCCCCGAGGAAAATTCTTTGTGTCTCTTGTCTCTTGTGTTTTATTGTTGTGCATGTTATTCGCTCAGTTAAAGATCCTAAGATCATAATGCTAGCTTGAATGATAAAAATATAACATGGTATCAGAGCTAACTTGAGAAGAAGACATTATGTAGCTACAAAAGCTAGGGCTTCTTACTTGTTGGGTCTCTCTCCACAATCCATTAGAAAAATTATGCTAGGCTGAATCTCCATTGAAGGGTGCATCTTTTTTGTCGAAGCAGAATTCGATTCTGAGAATTTTGAGTATTGGTGCAGGAAATTAGGGCTTTCTACAGAAGAGGAATTTTTGAGTGAGCCCAGCATAGGATTTCTCTCCTCATCAGAATCGAAGTTTAGAGACCTGGATCAATATTTTTGGTTGGGTGTAACTACAGGAAATTCAAACCCTAGTTTGATCCTGAGCTGGAAAAAACCTAAAATACTAAAAATGATAAGTTTTGGTACATTTGATATATCTTATAATTGGCGAAGGCTCAAGAGCTAAAAATTGCAAAGGTCAAAGATAAAATCCTGATGTACACTGTGTCCAAAAGTTAGCCTCATATTCTCTTCATTATTGAAGATATGATCCCTCCAAGTTAGGTTTCCATATTCTTCCATAATTCATCCCTAAACAGGAGACCTGGGGAGAATTGCTTTATCTTGGGATACAAAGGTACAAATTGGAAAACTAGGGCTTCCTGTTTCGGGAGCTTCCCTCCACTGTTTTCAAAAAAGGAGTACATTGGATAGCTCAAATTGGAGAGATATATATTTCTATCCAATCAGATATGAAATATTCCAAGTTTTGAAAATTAGGGTTTCTCTAACAAACCATAGATCAGCCAGCTCTGGAACCAGGATGGACACCTCAAATAGGTAATATCTAATATTTTGCTATTGTCATTTGAGGTTCTCATTTCAAAGTGATCTATCACATCAGATTGATGATAAGATTGTTGAAGTTGTCAACTTCCAAGCATGGAGGTAGATGATCTCTCTGAATAAAATGAATTGGACATGTACACAAGTAGAGAGGTTCTAGTTCCAGTGGGAGATGAGGCTCAAAGCCTTACACAAGAAGAACTTGGTCAAGGCCAAGAATATCATCGTTGATTCAATCACGGATCAAATTTTACCACAAGTGTCTTTCCTAAAGACACCAAATATGTTTGACTCCTTAACCAAGCTATTTGAATGGAAGAACATAAATTGGAATATGACTTTGAGAAAATAGTTGAAGAATGTGAAGATCCAGAATGCAGAGACCATACAGTCAGACTTTACAAAGGTCTCTCAAGTCAAGGAACAAATTGAAGCAATAAAAGAAGAAGTGAAGAATGCAAAAGTGGTTATAGCCACCTTGAATGGCCTCCGAGGATCATGGGATTCATTCATGTGAGGAATGTGTGCCAAAAGATGGGATGATTTTAGGGGCGAATTTTATCCCAGTGGGATATTTTTCCATGTTTTTCTCCAAAAAAAGATTCACCATTTTGCATTTTTTGAAGCCCCGTTTCTCCCAATTTTGATGGGGTAAAATTTTTTCACCCTAAAAGTTGCCAAATTATTATATAAACGATATAAAACCCTTGGAAACTAAAATATTTTAAAAAAAATATCGCCAATAATTTTATAGTTGTCGTTTTAAGAATTGGTAATATTCACCAACATTTATACACTTTTAAATAAGTTTCATTCCTTAAAATCATCTCTCGCCAGAAGGAAGTAATTACTTTCAGTAATAGAACACACAAGAAGAAGAATCTTGACTTATAATAAGAGAAGAGAAGATGGGAGCAAATGAAGATCAAGCTCTCACCTTCCAAAGAAGATCCCTCAACCAATGAGGAATATGAAGATCTCAACTCTTGAAGAACCTCTTATCCATCTTAGCATTTGGATAAGAAACGATGCTATTATGAATGTAGAAGACAATGAAGCTAAAGGATCAAGAAGGAATATACCCACGAAACAAATAAAGATAAGTATTCAATTGTCATTTCATGATATTGTTTTGATTATGCATTTGTTTATATTCAGTTGATGTATTATGCATGATAGAATGTTTGAATTAATGATAGTATACTACTAATATGCATATGATGGGTAAGTAGCTCATGGTGCTATACAACTCTCCATTTCTACTTATCTAGAATGAAACCTCTTTGCTGACATATTGGATTAGTGCATAATCTCAATGTTATCCTGGTAGAGATGGAAGGCATATAGAAAAGTTTCCGTGAGATATGGATGAATGTTGTATTGGATAAAATAGTTGCATGATCATATATTTATGCATAAGAAGTTTTCATTATGAATATACCTTATGAAATGTTTCTAACCATACAACTAATGCATTTGACTTGTAGGAAGGATCGCATACATAATCGCCTACAAGCAAAGAAGGATGAGACTTGTTCTGAAGAACAAGTGACAATAGTTCAAGATGAAGAATAATATGATGAATGCAGTGACATCATTGATGCAGAACCTTCCAGCTATGAAGATGTAACCAAGAAGAAAGGGAAGACCAGTTCAAGAAGAATGATGTCTAGGATGCAGTATCGATACATGAAGGGAAGTTTGTAGTTCCATCATGCAGTATATGGAAACATCGTGGGATACAAGGAAGGATTCATAACACAAGGCTTCTCATGAAAAGAAGACATAAAATATGAAGAGACAATTGCAACCACTGGAAGTGAAGTCACATGACTGGCATAATCATGTGTGCAAATGAAAGAAGGCCTTGTACGAGTTCAGAAGAAACCCACAGGATAACACATACATGATGAGCTTGATGAAGATCTGAACCTATGCTACAAGGTTGATAGAGGATGATAAGCTCACAGATGGGTGTGAGAAGAACTTTTGAAAAAGTTCAAGATAGAGGATCTTGGTCTCCAGTGATCCTAGTTGGATACATAGAATATTAGTAGCAGAGGAAGCTACTTGTCACTCCAGTACATAATGTTTTAGTCCATAGAGTATGGAAGACAAAGGGAGTATGATGCTTCAGAGGGAGTGACTGCAGAAGATCCTAAAGTTCAACATGGTATGACAGGATGGACAGATTATTGATGACTCTAGGATTTACTAAGAGTAAAGTGGATTCCAACCTTTGCTTCAAGGTTGAAGGTGGAAGACTAGTGATGCTCCCATTATTTGTCGATGCACTATTTTCTAGGCATGGAGGTGTGGTAGAATGCAGATGGAATTTCCCTGGGACAAGGGAAATATATAGTAGAGATCTTGAAGAGGTTTGGGATGACGGAGTGCAAGGCTATGGCCACACCTATGGCATCAAACCTGAAGCTATTGAGTGATGCTTCATCATATATGGTTGATGCTGCAATGTATGGTTAGATGATTAGGTCCTTGATGTACCTGATGAACACAAAAATAGATATTTTCTTTGCTATGAACACCTTGAGCTAGTTCTTGACAGATCTGAGACATGTTCACTTGATTGCTGCAAAGCATATTCTGAGGTACTTGAGGGGTACAGTAGATTATGGGCTCAAGTATGATGCAAATTAAAAGATTAACCTGGAGGGCTATGTTGATTTAGATTGGGAAAGCAGTTCCATCGATAGGAAGAGCACTTCAGGGTGTTGCTTTAGTATGGGATCAAGTGTGATCTCTTGGTTTAGCAAGAAGCAATCCTGTGTGGAAGTGAGTACAGCTGAAGTAGAGTATGTCACAGCTTGTTCAGCTAGTTGTGAGGAAGTATGGCTGAGGAAGCTACTGTCTGATTTATTTGATCTCCAGTTAGATGCTACTTGTATATATTGTGAGAACCAGAGTTGTGTGAAGTTGTTGAAGAACCTGGTGTTCCATGACAAGTCGAAGCATATTGAGATCAAATATCACTATATTAGGGATATGGTGCAGAGGGGATCAGTGAAGCTCCAGTATGTTGTGGCAGATGAACAGATAGCTGATATGTTGACGAAGCCATTAGCCAGAGTGAAGTTTGATTAATTCAGGGAGAAGCTTGGTGTTCTCCAGATTGAGGTTCCTTCCAAGGGGAAGTGATGAGTATGTGAGCCATTCTGACATGGTGAGAGGATTGGTTCCTTCCATGGTCAGATGTAAGGGCTAACCCATTATGTCATGGTGAGAGGATTAGTTCCTTCCATGTCAGATATGAGTGTTGAGCCATTCTAATATGACTGTAGGATTGGTTCCTACATGATCAGATATAAGGGCTATTTCCATTCTTGGAATGGAGGTGCGTGGTCAGTTATGAGGAATACTTGGTCTAGGACTAAGGGCCATTTTGATATGACTATAGGATGTGTTCCTACATGATTAGATGTGAGTGCATGGCCATTCTGATGTGATTGAGGGATGTGTTCCCAATTGATCAGATATAAGGGTTGTTGCCATTCTCTTAGAGAATGGAGGCACCTAGTCAGTTACCCAGAACCCTCAACCTGGGGTTGAGAGCCTTTACATCATGGTTGCATAATGTGTTCCCGCATGGGTGGATGTAAGTTCAAAGACCTTAAATCATGGTTGTAGGATGTGTTCCCTCATGGGTGGATGTAAGTGCAGAGCCCTTCCATCAAGGTTGCAGGATGTGTTTCTGCATGGGTGGATGTAAGTGTAGAGCCTTTCAATCATGGTTCCAATATGTGTTCTCGTATGGCTGGATGTAAGTGTAGATCCCTTCCATCATGGTCGCAAGATGTGTTCCCGCATGGGTGGATGTAAGTGCAGAGCTCTTCAAACATGGTTGGAAGTGCAAAGCCTTTTTAGCATGGTTGCAGGATGTGTTCCCACATGGCTAAATGTGAGTGCTTGGCCTTTCTAATGTGATTATAGAATTGGCTCCTACATGATCAGATGTGAGTGTTGGGCATGCCTTTCTGACATGGTGTTGGATGTGTTCCTCTCATGGTAAGATGTAAGTGCTGGGGGGGCCATTCTGACTTGTTGTCAGATATAAGCGCTGAAGAAGACCTATATGGAGGCTAGGCCTACAACCAACATGGAAAAGGGTTGGATCTATATAAATTGCAGTGACAAAAAGATTCATGAGATAGCACCCGTGATGATCCAGTGATGATGATGATCCAATTCGAGTGATGATCTAGATCTAGTGATGATGATCCATATCGAGTGATGATCTAGATCTAGTGATGATGATCTAGATCGAGTGATGATGATCCAGATCAAGTAATGATCCAGATCCAGATGAAGATGACTTGAAGATGACATGGAATTGATGATGATCCAGATGATACAGAGAAGAAGACTTGTGCTGATAAATTGCATCGGGAGAATACCTTCCTAGTTAAGAGGGAGTGTTGATGTATTTGTTACTTCAGAATGTATTCATCTGTATATCTTATGTATTGTACCCTGATGTTTATTTTGGGATGTGTCTGTAATGTATTTGAGTCATGTCATGCCTTGATGTTCCTATCGAGAGGTTCTATAATGTAAACAAGTCATGTCAAGTCATTGTGGGTAACCCTCCTATTGGTCAAGGGTTAAAGTCCCCTTAGTTGTGGGGCCCTAGGGTTATTAGACTATCCTAGAGAAGTCAACCCTAGGTGAGTCATTGTAAGTCAGGGAAATAGTCCCCACCATTTTTTTAAGGATAAACCTCCTTGTTGTTCAGAGGAGGAAAATTCTGCACAAGTTGTGGGGCACTAGGGTTATTAGACACTCCTAGAGATGTCGGCTCTAGTAAGTAATTGTTAAGTGAGGCCGACATATTGAAGTGGGTTTCAAGTGAATGGAAGAATATAAATAGAGAGTGAGCCTCTCTATTTATCACACACATGCTCACTCATTGGGGTGCATGATTGAGAGAGAAGACATTGGGATCAGAGAGAGAGACTATTGCTATTGAGATATCATCTTTATGTTTCTGGGTTTTACCTTTGGTGCTGATTCTATCTCTGAGGAAGTTGCGGGGTTTTCTCCTTTATGGTTTCCCCAAGGAAAATTCTTTGTGTCTCTTGTCTCTTGTGTTTTATTGTTGTTCATGTTATTCTCTCAATTAAAGATCCTAATATCATAATGCTAGCTTGACTGATAAAAATCTAACAAATTGATCTAGGAGCTGCAAGAAACCAACAACAAGGCATTGCGAGTAGTTGAGGTATGGTTGGATAGTATCTTAGAAGGATGCATCACTGAGTTTGACGTTGATACAAATAAATATTTTAGTGGGGCAGAAAGGGAGTTTTTCAGTGGACCACGTGGAAGATTCTTATTGTTGCTACAACTATCGATTAAGAAACTAGTCTGTGAAAAGGGTACCCTAAAGATGGACCAAGAGTAGTGGAACTTTGGTGTGCGAGGGATGTAGGAACTATGACAGAAAGGGGGGAAATGCATAAGGAAGTAAGAGGTAGATGGGCATGATTTATGATGAGAATGTAAAGGCCACCAAAGAAACAAGTGGTTGTACAAGGGGAGGAGAAAGGTTTTGAGAAAAGAGGAAGAGGATGGGAGAAGGTATTGCTAAAGTCAAAGTGCAATACCATGAAGAAAAACCACACAGGATGAAGTGACCTTTTTGTGATGACGAGGACATATAGGCCCATGATATGCCTGGAAGAATGACATTATTGAACCCTAGCAGTAATGTGTCTACACCTCCATCTACTACTCCAACACAAGGAATGTGCATTATATGTCGGCTTGCCCGACGTGTCAGCAACACTCTAGTAATAGAGCACCACCAAGAGGAAGAAGGTCCAGAATGGTAGGCGATGAAATGAAGTTGCCAATATTCCATGGAAATGGAACCGATGATCTAGAGAAGTACTAGTTCTTATGTGAAGTGATCTATACTGCTCGACAAACTATCGATGATGATGTCAAGAAAAGTCAGCTAGCCACTACTTCAAGGGGCCACACATTGGAATGGTTTATTAGATTCATATGGGTGCCCCAGGGAGGTACTACAAAAAAATTGGACGAGATCAGAACAAAGCTATTTGAGGAATTTAAGAAGCCAAAATATGAATCTAAATACGTTACTGAATTAAAAGAGATCAAACAATTCCCTAATGAAATGATTTGGGATTTTAGTCAGCAATTTAAGAGATTGATGGCCCGAGTCATTTTTCAGATGAGCGATGTTCAGCATAAAGAATGGTTTATCATAGTGCTTGTCCCACATATCCGACAACCATTGATGTAGCAAAATATTGTGACATAGAGCAAGGCTCTAGAGACTGCGATAAAATTGGAGGCATCGCCAGTAGGGGAAACCACCATTGGAATGAATTAGATTTAGGTATAGTTGTCCAATTTGATGCTCCAATTGCAAGACATCAAAAAATCCAAGGAAGATCGCGATGATATTTGATGCACCCATTGCCATGCTGTTATAACTGATTTTACCACACATGGTGGATCACACTTTTATGGCCTTCCCTATCCCTCTGCAGATGCCTTAGACGCCATGGACCATTTTTGTACCTTTGATATTTCCAATATCATCCCTAAAAACATGCAATAATTTCCATATGTGACTTTTAATCCCTTTCTCGCATATATATGTAGATTTGACCCTTAAACCCATGTACATCGGGATGTGTACAAAAGGCCAAATGATTTTGGAGTTTCCCTTGATGTGGATTTGATTCACTTGTCTCTTGGCCTTCCATATTCCTTGAGATCGCTCGGATTCGACCTTCCATTACCCCATTGAAGAACTATATAAGGAACCCTTTGGATACATTGAAAAGGAGAGGAATTGAAGAGCAAGAAAATTATAGTCCATTGTTGTTGGAGCTTATACTTCAGTCTACATCCCTTTGTCCCTTGGAGCACTTTATGTTCTTCCCAAGATTTCCTTTTTCTTCTGAGCTTGCTATCGAGAGATGGAGGATTGAAGTGGTGGAGGCCCAAGTGGGGGACTTAGTTTCTCTGATTCGCAAACGTTCTGACAAAGGTTGTCACTATTGTAATCTCTATTTTATATCAATAGAAATATCTTTTCCTGTCCAATAATGTGTATTTAAATGAGTATTTCATCCATGGATGCTTTTAAATGCTTATATGTTATTAATTATATATGCTAGAGTAGGTATAACACCATTATATATAGCATGCTTGTATTGTTTGCTGAATGTTGAGGAAGCAAATTGCTAATACAAGCAAGATTGGAAAATCTCAACAGGGATCTACATCAACTGTTCAGAATAAGGTATGAACCCAGATCCTTTAGTGTTAGATATTTGGTTTCTCTTGCATATAGGAAAGGATTTATTTCTAGAGTCAAGCTGTCGGTTGTGGTACCCCAAGCCATAGGAATTTCTCTCTGTAATAGAATTGGGGACTCTGCTGGGGATGTTCCTTTTGTTTATTTGGGTTTTGGAGGCACAATGTGCTTGATATTCTTGACTTTCTCTTTGTTTCTACTTGTTTCTATGTTGCAATTTATAGTATGTTCATCCATTGACACTCCCCTTTATTGGTTTGACCCTTGGCCTTCTTTTTACCACTGTCTTCTCTGCATACATGGACTTTTGGCCAAAATTCATGTATAGACACAGCTTTTTGGCCAAAAGTCGTGTATACACACAGATTTTTGGCCAAAATCCATGTATACATGCAGACTTTTGGCCAAAAGTCACGTATATATGTAGTTTTTCTTTAAACAGTCATGTACATCCTCCCTTTTGGTGAGTTTGGTGTTGTGGGAATTTGTTGGGTGGGTTGTGAGTGTGGTTGGGTCTTCCTTGGGCCTGATTTTGTCTATTGGATGCTTTTGTTATGACCAGAGACCACCTTTTCATTGATTTTTCTTTGAAAGTATTTTTAGTCATTTATCCTTTTTGTTTTTCCATTAGTGCATTAATTGTTTTTGTCTCAGTTTCTTGTTGGGTTTGTGTTTTATACTTGTTACAGAGGATGAGAGTTTTAGATGAATTTTATTGCATTTTTCATTCTTTTATATCAAAAAATACAAAGTAGTTTCATTTTTTGCATATGAGTTTGAGGAGGTACTTGCATTGGATTGCTTGGATGAGAGTTTTATTTAGGCTTTCATATAGGAAGGATTACATTGGCATTCAGAAAGGAATATATATTTATACATCTCATGTAGTGGCATACCCTATTTTTCATCTGACAAAGATTGCACTTAGCATTGTTTGTTATGGTGTGCATATTTATTTCACTGCTGAGTCATAATCTCATTAGTTGCATAGGCATTTCCCTTTGAGTAATTATGGCCAATTAAAATCAATGCATAATAAAATGAATTACACTCTTTTCTTTTATAGGGTGAACCAACAATATTAGGTTTTAGGGTCTTGGAATAGTTCATTGTGAGTAAATTATCCAAGACCACTAAACAACAACATGTATGTGTCTGTCTAGGTTAGAGTGTGAAATTCCTTCATATAATTAGTGT
This sequence comes from Pseudotsuga menziesii, assembly GCA_001517045.1. NCBI lineage: Eukaryota > Viridiplantae > Streptophyta > Pinopsida > Pinales > Pinaceae > Pseudotsuga > Pseudotsuga menziesii. Next base: position 336,415 of record LPNX010797595.1, read on the forward strand.
TTCTCAGGATCCTCCTCTTACAAGGGAGTTAAGCACGAGGAAATGTAAGCAGTTATTGATTGGGATGACCCCTAGTCATAACTGAGCAGCACCAGAGATATTTCCAGGATTGTATTCGTATCTGGGGGCTCTTTCAAGAGTTTCGGGCTTTACTACCCTGCCCATATGGTCAATCCCGCCTACGACTGTCCACTTGCAAATTGATTATATTGAGGTGACCTTAGTTTCCTTACCTAGGTTATTGAGGGGTACTTCGTAGGGGTTATTCTGTAGGTGTCTCGGCCAGGTAGATCTCAGAAAGCACAGTCACTTTATGCGTTGAAGCTGAGGTCCACTATAATGTGTTACGTACCTCCACTTGTAATGTATGGGAGTTTCGATCCTCTCCTAGGCGAGACGTACTTGCTGCATTCAGGAGCTCACATATCCTCCCCTTGGTTTGCTTGTATTTTGGCTATAGATTTTCTTAGGATTCTGTTCTTTGTGCGCTAGTTGGCCTTTGGGATCGTGGTTACTTGAGTATATTTATGCTCTCTTGAGTTTGGGTCCTTTTATTTTCGACATGTCTGGTAGCCAATCACCCATCCTTGGTCCTAGTATGGACCTTGGTGTCCGACTTGGGGGCATCACATCCACTTACCATGCTCATAGATTTGGGAATGGTCATATTCCATCCTCTACTCCATTTGTGGAGGATCTGTATTCCCTTCGCTCGATCTTTACACTAGCGGTCACCCTCACGGGGGTGGTAGTGGATATGTGAAAGTTGGGTCTACACTTTACATTCCTTTTTATGGCCCGTCATCCATCGCATTGCTTCCTTTGAAGTTATTTGTCATGATCATTCCTCCCTATTTCCTATAGTTTGGATTCTTTATTGACTATTTTGGGTTGTTTTGGACTTATATGGTTGTCATGTAGGGTCCAATTTTTGTACACTCTCTCTGAGGTTTTGACCCATTCATTCCTATCACAGGTATCATGTCTAAACTGGCATATAGGTTAGGATTTCAAATCCACTTGCATTTTGCATGACCTTATGACTGTTTCATTTTAACCTTAGGTACAAACCCATTCCATGGTATCACGAAACCTTCATGATGTTATTAGAAGTGGTACTATCTGAATGGTAGAGATTTCCTATACATAGGTGTCCTAGTTAACTCCCCTTTGCATTTGGTAGCCATGCTGTGAGTCTTGTCTTAGGTTCGAGACTCCTTTGTATAGTATTTCCATGACTTTGTGCAAGAGCCTCATACTCCTCTTGACCTTTTGCTAGTGTATTTCCCCAGGACTCCCTTATGTCAAGTTGTAATTGCATTTTCATGAGCTTTTCCTACCTCATTGAGCCTTATGTTGGTTTCCATGACATTGAGTATTAGCCATATATCCCAAGCTTGTCTCATGTCTAGCCACGCAGAGCCATTTTGTATATCCTTTGCACCTTGATTCCCTATTTTTAATGGGAGGGTACTTTCCCCCGAGTGTCACTATCCTACACATGTGTCCTTGCATTGAGCATAGGTATGTTCTGCTACTTGGAACTAGTTTGTTTTCCCATTGACACTCGTCTCCTCCTAGTCTGTAACTATAAAGC
>LPNX010797595.1:338605-424072 GCA_001517045.1 Pseudotsuga menziesii
AATTCCATTTGGAGAAGATTATGTGCCATTTCCCTAAGGGTCGAATTAGTGATTTTGTAGCTGTTTGAGGGAGGGTTATAAAATCTTGTATAAACTAAATAATTATGCATATGAGATCTTGAGAATTTCCTTTAAAAATACTCTGCATCTATTCATAAATTTGAGTGTGTTTTGGAGCATCTGAGAATCCACGGGGAATTGGAACCCTAATTTGCTATTGAAGACTCCCACCTTCGAAATAATATTAAAAAAGTTTTCAAAAATATTTGGAGGGTAATAAGTCATCCTTGAAAATATTATTCAAGTATTAATTTCATTCATATACCTTATCGAAATATTTGGTATCATTTGGGTCAATTTGGAGATCTAGACATCAAAATTGGTCAAAGGTCTAAATACAGGAAAAAGTGAAAAATTGGTCATTTTAATAAACTTATTAAAAAGGGACATTACAGGGTGATTTCTTCAACAAATACAATTCCTTCTCAAGTTTTAATACATTATTTTTCTGATAATTTGTCTCAAAACCTCATGGTTGTTCAATGTATACCTCTTCTTCTATCACTGCAATTAGGAAGGTTTTCTTTACATCCATATAATGTAGCTTCCACTTCATCTTGGATGCCAAGGAAAGGATGGTTATAATTGAGGTGTTCCTTTATACTAGTTCAAATTTCTCCTCATATTCAATTCTTTCCTTCTGATAGAATCTGTGAGATATGAATCTTTATGTGTACTTCTCTATACTTCCATTTGATGAATGATTTGTTTTGTATATCCATTTCGAGGATACTACTAACTTGTTCTTCGGTCTTGGTACTAATTCCAATAAATCATTCTTTATAATGGATTGGTATTTCTTGACCATGGAATCTACCCATTCTTTATTCTTTGTTGCTTCATCAAACATGTCGGTTCTTTGTCAATGATATTGAATATCAAAGCCACATAACCGGGGTATGGAATTGGCATTTTGCTTTATCTAATTGTTCCTTATGGAACACCATATATTTTTTATTATTTAATTACTTGTCATGCCAAATCATGTCTTCTTTTGTATGATATCATCTCACTGGGAAGCTTCTTAGGTCTTTGAGGTTCTTCCATGTCATGATCCTCATGTATATGTTCTTACTCCTCAATTTTTACTGGTTTGGAAACTTCTACAGCTCTAGGAGCTTCATGCTCTTCTTTGAATTCCTTATCTTTCCTTGATATTTTGAAATATCTATCTTCATCAAAAGTGACATCTTGTCGTTGTTCAATTTGACGGTATAATAGGATATAGATTCAACAAGACATTGATTACTCACTGTATCCTACAAACAATCCCTTATTTCCTAAAGGATCTAACTTCAATTTTTTTTCCTTTGGAATGTGTATGTATACCAAAGAACCAAATATTTTTAGGTCACTGAATTTTGTATTTTCTTTGGTAAATATCTATTATGGAGTCTTATTCCCAATAGAACTATGGGAGATTCTATTTTGTACATATATTATTGTTCTAGCTTCTTCTTCCCATAGGTACATAGGGATATCTTGATCATGGATCATGTCTTCTAAAAATTCCATGATAGATCTATTCTGCCTTTCTACTACACCATTTTTTTATGTATTAGAGGGAATGGTGAGGTCCGTATTAATCCAAAATTATTTACAATAGTTGTTGACTTCACCTCATGTGAACTGACCTCCATTATTTGATATTAAGGTCTTGGTTCTGTTTTTGGAGAGATTTTCTACAAGAGCCTTAAACTCCTTGAAATTCTCAAACACTTCACCCTTATTCTTCAAGAAATATAGATATTTTTTGTGGTAGTAGTTTTTAGAATAATCAACCCATAGTTAGCTACCTTAGACATTAATTAATTCATTTTTTGTCTTATTTGCCTAGTTTCCATATTCCACCTTATGCAAGTTGTCCTCCACACATCCATAGTGGTCAAACTTGCTAAATTTGAGTCATGGAGCACTTGGAAAACCTATTGGAATCAAATCTGCTTTATTCCTAGCCTCCCTAGTGCATGTCTTCTTTTTTTGCTTTATTGCCTTCTTTTTCTGAGTTTTAAGGCAATTGGGAAAGTTTGACTAGGTGAAGTTAACTTGTTTTTTGTCCTCATCATCCTCCACTATTTTATCCTATAAAAAGCATGTATGAGTTGTCCTTCCACCATATATTAGCTTTCCTAATTGATTTTGCCAATTCGTGAGCTCCTAGACAACTTTGGAAACTGCTTTATGCACCTATGGGGGATTTGCTTAGATTTAGTAAGCCTGCTTTTGACCAAATTTGAATGGAATCATTATGCATTCAAATATATCATGTAATTATTTATTGTGGCAGCCTATGACTTCATAGGGTTGGCTATTGTACACTTATTCAATACAAATTAGTGTTCTGCTCCATATTCAGTCTCCTTTTGTGAGTAATTTGCATGTGTAATTGGCAATTGTTGTGAGTGTAATTGTTCTAAAACCTGGGTTCAATTTCTGCATGGTATCAAAGCCTTTGTAGATTGATTTCTCTCCTTCCATTTTTTTATTGCAGGTTTGACATCATTCACTGGGAGCATTCTGCTGACTGAAGGGACAATTTATGAGTTATGGATCAATCTCAGAAGATCATCTTGAATCCATTTAAATTCTTTGAATGGAAAGCAGAGATGGAGATACTGTTGAGAGTGAAAGGCCTCTACAAAGTGACTATGGAAATGGAAGTAGAGCCCAATGCAGCTGCAGAGAAGATTAAATGGCACAACAGGAGGGATGAGGCCTATGGTCTCCTGTGTCTGAGCATTTGCATAGACCTCCTTTTCCATATTAATGGATTGACATCACCAAATGAAGTATGGGAGAATATTGTTGATATTTTTGGTAATACAGATGAGATGAGGGGACATCAAATTGAAAATGAATTGATATCCCTGAGTCCCAATAGCTTTGAATCCCTGCAACTCTATTTTTCCAAGTTCAAAGCATTTGTTTTGCAGCTAAAATAATGTGGGATCGAAAAGGAGGATGAGAAACTAGTTTTGGCCATACCCTCAAAGCTTGGCCCTGACTATTCAGTGTTTTTTTTGACCTTCTATGCCACAAAGTTGATAGTTCGAGCCTAGAAAATGCCTAGACTTGCAGATTTCATGGAATCTCTCACACAAGAACAAGATAAACTGGTGATGATGGGCACCATCAAACCTTCCAAAGACCAAGCTCTAATTGCTGGAGATTTGAGGGTGGATTGAAAAAGCAAGAAGAAAGCTAAAAACCCACCTGAGCAAAAGAGAGACAAGAACAAGTCTCTAGAGGAGCCTCAAGGTTCCAAGAAGAACCCCCAAAAGAAGAAGAACAAAGGAGAAATGAGCAAGTGCGCATACTACAGTAAGGGAAATCATTCTAAAAGCTCATGTATGAATAATCAAATAGACATGCTGACCCAACTCCTGGAGAAGAATGGCATCTCCCTTCCAGACAACTCAAAGAAGAGGGAAGGAGGATCAAATTCAGAAGACAAAGAGAAAGTTCATGCATTGGTTGCTAGCACATCAAGCTCACCTAGTTTCATCATTGATTCTGGAGCTTCAAGACATATGGTTTCGACCAAGGAGGCATTCACCTCACTTGACATGTTGAAAGGTCCACCAATTGTACTGGGAGATGACTCTCTCATTGAAAGTTTGGGAAAAGTGAGGATTGATCTTGACCATGGTAAGTTCAGCAATGTGTTGTATGTTCCAGGTCTTGCCTCTAACCTCTTATCAGTGTATCAGATGACCCACACAGGGTCTCCAAATAAGGTCTTATTCTCCCCTGATGAAGTTGATATCACATAGATCTCAAGTGGTAAAGTCATTGCAAAAGGAGTTGCAAATCACATTTCGAAGGTATACATGTTCTCACACTTCCTAGCCTACTCAAACCCCTCTGCTCTTCTGATTCATGCTAATGAGGCAAGCAAGATTTGGCATGAAACATTTGGCCACCTTAATTACAAGTATCTTTCTGATCTTAGTGAAAAATAAATGTTCATAGGGTTACCAAAGATTAAGTTTTCCAAAGGAGTCTGTCAAGGTTGCATCTTAGGAAAACACCCAGAGCATAAATTTGAGAAAGCTGGTCATGAGAGAACCTCTGCACCTCTTGAGTTGATCCACAGTGATGTTGCTGGCCCATTTCCTCATATGTCAATTATTCAGGCCAAATATGCATTGACATTCATAGATGAATTTTCTAGGTATTGCTGGGTTTACTTCCTGAAACATAAGTCTGAAGTTTTTGGCCTCTTCAAAGTCTTTAAGGCTTTGGTTGAAAACCAGTCTAGGAGGAAACTCAAGGTCCTCAGATATAACAATGGTGGTGCGTATGTCAAGTCTGAGTTCATTCAATATTGTGCATATGCAGGTATTCAGATGCAGCATTCTATCCCTTACACACCACAGCAGAATGGTTTTGCTGAGAGGAAGAACATATCAATGAAAGAGATGGCAACCTGCATGATGGAGGTCAAGACTTTGCCACCAAAGTTTTGGTCCAAAGCTATAAACTGTGCAGCCTATATCCAGAATAGGGTGCCTCATAAAAATATTGATGGTATGACTCCTTTTGAAGCATGGAGTGGGCACAAGCCAGATGTGACCCATTTCAGGATTTTTGGCTCAAGGGCTTCGGCTAGAAATCCAACAAAAAAGAGGAAGGCTTTGCAGCCCCAAATCCAATAGTGTCTATTTGTTGGGTATTCTAAAGATTCAAAAAGGTACAAGCTGATCAATTTGAGCACAAACAAATCCTTCATTGAAAGGTGTGTTCAGTTTCAAGAAGAACCCCTAGCAGCAGTGGAAGTTGGAGAATCCTCTTCACCACCAGAACCTATGAATGTAAGTGAAGAGATAGTTGAACATGTTGATTCTGATATGTCTGATAATTATTATTTAATTTCATATCCTAACAGTCCTACAAGACCAAAATGGGCAGCCAATACCATTCATGCAGCTGGAGAACTAGCTGGAAATCCTAATGATCGTAGGAGGACTAGATCTCAGTTTGAGAGTGCTATGTGCATGAAAGATCCTATGTTTGTAGAGAAATGCTATCTGATGGTTGAATCAGACCCACAGACATATGAATATGCAGCAAATTATCCAAGATGGCAAGCATCCATGAAATAATAGTTCAGCTCACTCCAGAAGAGCAACGCTTGGGAGCTGGTTGATCTTCCCCCAGGGAGGAAGCTAGTTCAGTGTAAGTGGGTGTACAAAACCAAATTTTATGCTGATGGTTCACCTCTGAAGTACAAGGCCATATTTCTATCCAAAATATACTGACATGTACATGGCATAAACTACAATAAGACCTTTGCACCAGTGTCAAAGATGGACTCCATCAGGCTAGCCTTAGCCATTGCAGCTTCAAAGCAGTGGGAGGTACACCACATGGATGTGAAGTGTGATTTCTTGAATGGAGATATCACTGAAGTGATTTACATGCAGCAGCCTCAATTATTTTCTACTAACCCATCTCTTGTGTGCAGGCTAAAGAAGTCATTGTATGGGCTTAAGCAAGCCCCCAGGGCTTGGTATGCCAAGATTGATAGCTTTCTGCTATCACTTAATTTTGTTCGATGGAAGTCAGATCCAAATGTATATTTGAAGCTGATTCATGGTTCATTAATGATAATTGTTTTGTATGTTGATGACCTTCTCATTACAGGAAGCTCAAAGGATGAAATTGCCTCCTTGAAGGATGCAATGAACCATGCCTTCTCAATGACAGATTTGGGCTTATTGAGCCAATTCTTGGGGCTCGAGATTGCTCAAAACAAAGAAGGAATCAAAGTACATCAGTCCAAGTATGCCTTGGATTTTCTGAAAAAATTCAATATGAAGGATTTCAAGCCAAGCAAGACTCCTTTCCTTTCAGGATTTAAGCTTGAAGAAGCTGATTCTTCACCTATGGTAAACAATACACTGTATAGGCAATTGATTGGATATTTGTTGTATATTACACATACTAGACCTGATATTTCTTATGCAGTAAGTGTGGCTTCAATATACATGGATTAGCCTCATGAGATCCATTGGAGAGCATCTAGAAGGATCCTTAACTTTGTTTAGGGAACAAGGACTCATGGGATCTTCTACAAAGCTAAATCTGACCTTGATTTGATTGGATTTACTTACAATGATTGGGCAGGTGACATCACGGATCGAAAGTCAACATCAGGATATGTGTTCATGCTTGCAGAAGGGCCAATCAGCTGGTCAAGAAATAAACAGAGTGCCATTTCCCTCTCATCTACAGAAGCAGAGTACATAGGAGTTGTAAATGCAACAACTCAATGTTTATGGTTGCAAGGGTTACTTGGAGAGTGTGGCTTCGAATCAGAATACTCAACTACTATCTATTGTGATAATCAGAGTACCATTCAAATCTACAATGATCCAGTTCAGAAGTAGAGAAGCAAACACATTGAAATACATATGCACTACATCAGACAACTTGTGCATGATGGCACCATTCACCTACTCTTCTGTTCATCTTCAGAACAAGTAGCAGATATCTTCACCAAAGTTTTTTGTGAGAAGACATTCAGCAATGTCAAATCACTATTGGGGATTTCTAATCATGCTGTGAAGCATGAGTGATGACAAGATTTCCAAATTTTGTTTTACTGTCCATGTTTAAGGGAGGATTTTTCCCACTGGGTTTTTGCCTCTTTCCTTGGTTAAATGGACATGCAGTATGTAAAGGGTGACTAAGCCTTATTACTAGGCCCTATACTTTTCTGATATTTTACTCATAATTCAGGATTAAGGGGGGGTGTTAGAATAATCAACCCATAGTTAGCTACCTTAGACATTAATTAATCCAATTTTTGTCTTATTTGCCTAGTTTCCATATTCCACCTTATGCAAGTTGTCCTCCACACATCCATAGTGGTCAAAATTGCTAAATTTGAGTCATGGAGCACTTGAAAAACCTCTTGGAATCAAATCTGCTTTATTCGTGGCCTCCCTAGTGCATGTCTACTTCTTCTGCTTTATTGCTTGCTTTTTCTGAGTTTTAAGGCAATTGGGAAAGTTTGACTAGGTGAAGTTAACTTGTCTTTTGTCCTCATCATCCTCCACTCTTTTCTCCTATGAAAAGAATTTATGAGTTTTCCTTCCACCATATGTTATCTTGCCTAATTGATTTTTCCAATTCGTGAGCTCCTAGACAGTTTTGGAAACTGCTTTATGCACCTATGGGGGATTTGCTTAGATTTAGTAAGCCTGATTTTGACCAAATTCAAATGGCATCCTTATGCATTTGAATATATCATGTAATTATTTATTGTGGTAGCCTATGACTTCACAGGGTTGGCTATTGTACACTTATTCAATACAAATTAGTGTTCTGCTCCATATTCAGTTTCCTTTTGTGAGTAATTTGCATGTGTAATTGGCAATTGTTGTGAGTGTAATTGTTCTAACACCTAGGTTCAATTTCCACAGTAGTCATAAATGATTGAAGCATAGTAAACATACCCACTTAATGAATTAGTTTTCATTGGTTCACATACATCTGAGTGAACAATGTCTAGAATCCATTTTTCTTTACTGTCACTACTTGGATAAGGGTTCTTGGTATTATTTCCTTGTGCACGTCATTTTCACACTCCTTCATGATTTACGTGAATATCTCGTAAACCTGTCATCATCTTGCTCACAATTGGTAGTGCTTTGTAATGTACATGATCAATTCTTCTGTGCCACAACTCACATGGGACTATGGTGTTAGTCATCAAGGTTGAGCCTACATGTCCCTTTAATCTATAGAGTCGCCCTTCTTCAACTGCAATTATTAATGCATCATCTATAGTTTTTCCTTTTTTCCACATGAGAACTTCACCATCTACAAAAGAAACTATGAAACCTTTCTTATCTAAGGATGAGATATAAAGGAGATTCTTCTTTAGTCATGGGACATACAGTAAATACTTCATGTTGACGGACTTTATGGAGTCCAACTTATAAGAGGATTGTCCAATTATTTTGATGGCATTTTACTTTGTGTGGGGATCCTTATGTACAATACAAGAGAGTGAATCCTTGCAACCTATCATGTGCTTGGAGGAACCACTATCTACTAGCTAAGTATCATTATTAGGTGACACTAAACCTATGAGTGCTTAAATCAAAACATATTCTTCATTGGGATCTTTATCTTTATCTTCATCTTCTTGATCATTGTATTCAGTTGCATGGGCATGGAATATTTTGTTCTTCTTCTTAAGTTGTTCTTCCATCAAGGAACATTTTATGGATATGTGTCCCATCTTGTAGAAAGTGAATCATTCATAACTTGATAAGTCCTTATTAAAATCTGTATTCTTCTTAAACCCTTGAATTTTCCTAGGAAGATGGTCATAACTCTTCCTCTTGTTCATTCCTTTGGTATGAAATGCCAAGGATTTACCTTAATTTTCATTTAGCCTCTCTTCTCAAACTATTATTCTCTCTTATTCTTCAACACATTCTTCCCATAACTTTCGTAACTTGGTCATCTTTATTTTGGAGCATATTCCTTGAATAAAATATCCCCAATATCTTGTAATACCATTTGGGGTGGTCAATACAATTTATGCGTCTTCTATCATGTCACCAATAGCTTCCAATTTCTCCTTGATTTTGGATACTCTTGTGAAGTATGAGTGCATGGTGTTTTACTTCTGATCCTTCACACCTTTGAGTTGATTTCTCATATTCATCTTCCTATTGATATTTCTTCCTTCAAACATGATAGATAGGGAATCAAACATTTCCTTTGGTGTTCTCCTTGAATATACTTGAGAGATAAAGTTATTTTTCATGGATTCATCTATGATCCTTTTATCCTTTATTATATCCTTCTTATGCTTGGACTTAGCTTCATATCCTTCTGGTTTTGCAAATTCCTCCTTTAGGAAGCCTTATATATCATCCTCTTCTAGGATGAGCATGATATGATACTTTGATGATATGAAGTTCTCAACACTCTCAGGATTCTCATCCAAATTAGTATTGTTTTTCATCTTTAACAGAATGAGAACTTCAAATGAAAATAGGAGAAACAATAATTACTTGGAGAAGACTGCTCCTAGCTAACCTTCTTCAGGATGACCCAGGGTTTGATGGAAAACCCCTAATTTTCCAATTTATATTACTTGTAGGTTTGTGTTGTGGAAAAGACATTCCTCCCTAAGGTGAGCTATATTTTATCTTAATTTTTCTAATATTTATGATGGAACCTAAAGAAAACAAAATCCCTATTTCTTCTCGCGAGTAGTGTTGGGGCCAAAAGTGAAGCTTCTTCGAATTCAATTATATTTTCACAAAAAGATGCACCCTCAAATGGAGATTTGAGCGATCAATATTTTTTGGTTGATCTGTCGAGGGAATTATTTGGAACAAAAAACCCTAGTTGTCTAATGTATCCTTTCAAGGTGGCTCTATGACCATCTTTAGTTTTCTTAATTACTTAGATGATATAATAAAACAATTTACAATGGTAGGATAACTGAAATAACAACAAGTACAATCACACAAACTAAAGCAAATATTTATCCTGGAAAACCCTCATGGGGGAGAAGACCCAAAAAATCCTTCCTCACTATAGAACTCAACCAAAATAGTGTACGACCCCAAGACAAATACTCCTCTCTCTTTCAGGTGCACTTCTTCTTCCCCCTCTAGTGAACTTTCTTGAGTGAAGTGAACATTCATAGATTTCATATTCCTTAGTAAACCCATCAATGTAAACTCATGTGCTTCACACACAAGGATTCAAAATGGGCACATGCCACGCTGAACCTAACTAAATTTCCAACATCATGAACAACCAATAGTCTAGCTAATCCCATGGTCTTAAATGAAGGAGGCGTATCCCTATTTATATTTGACGCTTGACTTGACCTAAACCCTAACTGGGCCAAATTGACTAGTAAGACACCAAAATAGTATTTATTATAATGACTCATGGGTACTATTGACCCGACTTACATATGTAGGTTTACATTGATTCTTTCGTTGACTCTTACATTATCAATTACATCAGTGACATCTCTTGAAGGAGGAATACAATCAGTATAACTAGAATATCTTCTAAAGTTACAATATTTTAAAAGTATGCTTAATAGTTATAAAAGACCCAGAGTCTTAATTGTCTTAACCTTATTTTTTTTGAAAACCAAACATTCTACCACAAAGCTTTGAACATCAAATTTAAGAACTTCCCAAAAAAAATCCTTATTGACACTATGGTAGGTACTAGGAATCTTGAGTGCCCTCCTATAGGAGAGTTATGTAATTCCAATACAACCTTTTATTTGATCTAGGATTTATTATATATATATATATATATAAGCGATCCTTATACGATAATGAATAATTTCTCCACACAAAAGTATTTGATACACTGGGATCCTTTTGTATATTTTGAATGACCGTCCACATGGATAGATCATTCTTCAATTCTTCCCTTTCTTTTACTATGCAATCAAGTTGTATAATTTGGAAATATCCCAAATTGATGCCTCAACATCATCATATTTTCTTGAGATTGCATATGAAACCATATTTTGTTTCCCTTTTTTATAGATGATTTTCAATCCATACCCCAACATTTTGGTTACCCACTTTTGTTGCTCTTTTGAAGATAGTCTATGTTCCAAGAAGTATTTAAGACTATCATGATATGTTTTGACCTTTAATTTCCTACCTATTAGGTAAGGAAACCATTTCTTAAGTGCATATATTATCTCCATAATTTCCTTATCATAAATTATTTGTGTAATTTCTTTCCCCTTATTATCCGACATTCAAAACCCATGGGCCTTCCTTCTTGTATTAGAATAGCAACAATTTCGTTTCGTGATGCACCACATTCCAAAATAAAGTTTGTAGTGAATTTTGGTGTGGTCAATAGAAGGTATTTGAACATAAAAACCTCTTTCTATTTCTCAAATTATTGAGTGGCCTCTAGAGTCCAAGGGAAAAAATCCTACCTCCATAATGTTGTTACATGTGTTGTTATTCTTCCATAGTTCCAAATAAACTTGCGGTAGTGCCCTGTCAAAACTAAGAATCCTCAAAAATTCTTCAAGGTTTTTGGAATGGGTCAATCCATCATGTCTTTAATTTTTCTAGGTTCTACCTTGACACCTTCATGATATACAATATGACCCAAATAATCTACCTCCTTTGCTTCAAAGAAATATTTTGAAGGTTTTCCAGATAGTTGTTTCTCCTTCAGTATTTGTAGCACCATTTCAACATGTTGAACATGTTCTTACCAAGAGTTTCTATAGAGTAGGATATCATAAAAAATAGTAACATGAATTTTATAAGGGTTTCAAAATGGAATTCATCAAACCTTGAAATGTGGAAGGTGCATTTGTAAGGCCAAAAGGAATTACTAAACATTCACAATTACCTTCATGAGTTCTAAATGTTGTTTTTTGTATGTCTTATTCCTTCATTCTAATCTTAGGATAACTTGAATGAATATCCAAATTTTTGAAGTAAATTGCTCCATTTAGTTCATATAATAATTCAATATTGACTGGAACTGAAAACTTCTCCTTAATGGTGAACTTGTTGAGCTCTCAATAATATGAAAACATACACCATGATCCCTCATTATTGTGTACCATTACCATTGGTTTATATTAAGCACTATGGATAGTACTAATTATTTCATCCTCTAACATTTCTTCAACCCTATGCTCAGTTTCTCTCTTCTAGCCATATGGGTATACGTAAGGTATGATGTTAGGAGGAACACTTATAGGAATCAAGTGAATAGAATGATTGCGATCTGAAGTAGGTTGAATACCTTTTGGAATATCTTCAAATACCTTATAATTCTTATCAATGAACCTTTTGGCATCTAGGGGAATATGAGGCTTAGATGTTTGAACCTATAGTGAGCATAAGCTATTAAAAAATACCCTAATGTGCCTTCTTCAACAATTTTTTCATTCCAATATATCTTATCACCTTTCTTGGTTTCCCTATGATTCCCCTTAAATCAAATTATTTTCCTTTCTAATAAAATTTCATGAAAAGTTCTTGAAAATTAAAAGCCATTGTTGACAATGATTGTAACCAATAAAACCCTAAGGAAACATTGGTACCAACCATTGGGATAGCAATAATTGGACTATTCAATGCATATTCCCCCCTATAAATATTTATAGTATGGAATTTACCTAATTAATTGATACCTCCATCTGCAATCATTACTTGAAACTCTGGTGTTTAATTTATGAAGAAATTGACAACGTTGGCTAATTTACAGTGAATGAAATTATGAGTACTACCATAATTAATCAACATTTTTACCTTTTTCATTTTCATATATACTTTGATATTGATAGTTTTAAGAGTGCTAATTCCATCCAATGCATGAGAAGATATGGTGGGATAATCTATTTTGAAGTAATCTCATCTATTTATTCGTCTTGGGATGGTTCCTTTTCTTTTTCTTCTTCCTCTTCACAATCTATGTAGATTAATTTCTTCTCACCATTCTTATTTCCCTTACTATAATTTCTATCACAATTAAAGCATATACCTTTTACTCTTGTTTCATCCATTTTTTGAGGTGTCAACCTTATAAGTTGAGATGGGTTAGAATAAGGAATAGTATTCTCTTTATAGGTGTTAGAGGTGGTTCTTTTAGTAGCCATGGCCATGTTTTTACTTTCAACCTTCCTTTCCAACATTATATCCTTCTATAAGGATGTTGGTTCGAATATATGCACCTCATGTTCAATGTTATCCTTCAACTTTCCCATGAAGAGATCCAATAAATTATATTCTACAACATTTTTCACTCTAAGGATTAACTTCTAAAACTACTTGATGCACTCTACAACTAAACCTTTTTTTCTTGAGATTAATCAACTAGATAAAGAATTTGTTAATCTTAATATCCCCATAATGTGAAATCAATAGAACAAGATATACTATATTCCTTTTTAATGTCACAATGTCATTGTTACCATACAAATTGATCATGTTCTAAATGCAAGAATGTAATAGTTACCTTTTGCAAAGTTGGCACTTGGTGTAAATAAAAAATTTGCTCCATCCGGAGTATCCATGCTATTTCCATCAAAATTTATCATGTCAATTTTGGAAATGAAATAATTGCTTTATTTTTATTTGAACCCATGATGATGTCATGGATGATCAAATTTATGGGACTCAAACCTCTTATTCTCTAACTGTTTTTCGATGTTCTCCATATGTGACTAGAATAAGTCCCTCTTTTCCTCCTTATCCTCTTCTTGAGTAGAGGAATAAGGAACAAAATTATTTTTTATATTATTCATTATTTAATTCAATTCTTTAATATACCCTTTACAATCCATATCATAGGCCATCTTTACTAGATCGTCTTTGATAGCCATCCTCTTAAGGTCCTATTTACTAGTCATATTTTCTATATTCTTTTTCAATTACTTCTCTATATCACATTTTTTGTTTATCAATTGAGTATATGTAACATCCCTTTCACCCCATTCATCAAAATTTCCACTCAACATGGTTATGTTATGTCCCGATTCTTCATTTTATTCATAATTCAGCATTTCACTTTCAAGATATGTATCAACAAATAGCATTTTTTATGCACCTTTGAAAACCCTAAAATGAACAATGTTTGTTGGTCGATTTGCAAATAAGGTAAATATGAATTGTTGAAGCCTCTATGTATGAAATTATTTGAAGCAATATTCTAGAATTTATTCTCTTCAATTCCATAGTCTTGGCCTAATTATCATGTTCCAATAAAAATTTATGGCAATTTTCCTAAAACTTGTTATTTTTGTCCCTTCAAGAGAGAGCATGTGTAGAAACTTCCATGTGTCCAATTTTTAGTATATAATTATGAAATGTATGCCATAGATACTATGGCATGTATTATTTCTAATGCAACTAGTTTCACTCAATTTGGATCTCACGTGCTCCGGATATAATAGTTTTGCATAGAACACTTGTTCAAGACTAGTTTTTAGGCTAGTAAAAAACCCTAACTTTCCAATGGTATGATTCCAAACATGTAATGAGTCAAGAAATAAAAAACATACCTAAGATAGATCCAAACTTTTTATGTCTCCCATATGATTTTGGCTATTTGAAACATCATAGAATTAAATTTATAGAGAAAATACCACGATGCCTTGTTTTGGAAGTGTCCAAGCTCTAATACCAAATGTTATGCAACAAAATCCCCAAAAGAGAATGAAAATAGAATAAGTAGGCTAGAAACGGTAATCTATGCCTTAATAATGAAGAAAAAATAATTAATAGAAAGCCTCTTTGAGAGGGAAACCTCCTTACACAATGTACTAAGTACACAAGAAAAGACAATACAAGACAAGACAAGACATGATGATTCACATGAAAAGGACTCGTTGATATACATAAGAGACAGATGTACAATTACTACTAATTGAATCAATGTGATATAAATAATATTACAATATTAATTTAAGAATCCCAATTTATTGGGGAATGGGCCATCATTTAGGGATTATGATGCACCCTGATCATTAGATTCTACAAGTGTTTGACTTCAACTCATTTATTCTCAATTATTATATTGTACTAGATATATTTACATTTATTATCATTATCATTGAGATGGATTGAATTTGTTAATGGTATACATCAATGACTGGTAATCAAACAATTCCTTAATGTGTTCAACTTCTATACATTTATTCACATGGTTTATACTTGTACCCACGATGATTTGGTTTCAAGACATTAGGTGCACTATAAAATCATATTTTTTCTATCACTCGAGTTGAAATGGATTTTCATTTACTCAATTCATGACACTAATATTTTGAAGGATTAGTTTGTACAACTCTTGTTCATAGATATCCTTCCTTGGTACTGAGACATATATTCATTGTCTATTTCTTTGTGTCTATGATCTCTTTTGATATGGATCCATAGTGTATTATTTTTGTGCCCATGATCATTGCTTATATATATCATGGATCCAAAATGTACGTGACTTGGTGACCATGATTTTTTCTACTCCTTAACATGGGTATGCCCGCCTTAGGAAGACAAAATTATTATTTTTTATGGTAAAGTTTATGTCTATGGTTGATGTTCAAGGACTTATACCTAGTTCTAACTTGCACTCACTTTTGGAGACTCATAATGTATTTCGTCCATTAGTTTCTCTTCTAACCTAACACATTAGGGGTATATGTTATAGCTTATTTTGCAATCTCATCTGCATAGATTCACATATTGAATTAACTTATTATATTTCCCCTCTTGTAGACTCATTTTCCCACTTCTGGATCACTTACCTTTTATTCCATATCATAAAAGCATTTAATAACCCCATTTTTATAAGTAATGTGTGTCATTTCCATGTATAACTCTTATATACATGACCCAATAGTATACTAGTTGATGTATGCATTGATTTGGGGATACAAAAATTATGTTTAGTTATTTCTCAGCATAAGTAAATAGGTTTTACCAATTCTAACCTCCTATTTTCCATGAGTAATTATCCCAAATTCTCTAAATGTCATATCTCAAAGTATAAAAGAGGCTAAAATAAGAGATGGACGAGGGATTACCTAAAAAATCATCATGTTTTCATTTTTATCTTAGAAACAATAGACCATAATCTTATGCCTGCAAGTTTTCCCCCATATCTAGAAGCCTTCATTCTTTATCTAGGCAGAAAGTCACCATATTGCTTTCTTGGACTTTCCTTCATTTAAGCATGCAGAAGAGTTGCAACTATATGTCCCAGGTGGAGGAACTCATATTCCAGTTTCATAATAGTGTTGAAACGAGTTACGGGTGAAATAATTTCTTGTATTTATTGTTACCGTTTATAATCTCTCTTTTTCATCCATATCATTTTGTTAATTTTATGTTCTTTGATCATAAAAACACTATTTATTTAATGCATTAATTTGAACATTTACAATCAGTTACTTTTATATTTTCATCCATATATTGTTGTAGCCTGTCTCTTTCTTTATTATATGTGATAAAGGGAGCATTTGAATAGAAAGATAAGAGAAGTGGAACTTCCTCAAATATTGGACAATACGTTGGCTTCTTGTTAACCTAATTCATATATCATTTTTGGCTATAAATTTGTCATTGTTTTGTCCTCTTTTATAATTGAGGGTTACCTTCAGGGTACTCCTATGTGATGTTTCTAACCCAATACCATTAGGGAACTTTTCCCCCAAATATAGTGATATTGGGTGGTCCTATAAATTAGCACTCTAGTTTAAATTTGTAATATGGTTGAATTGGTTTTATATATGATCACTTATTTGATGTGGTAACTGGTATTAAGTGCTACCTTTCGGAATAATGTTTACTAAAATTTTTTTTATTAACCAAAATATTATATTAAAATTGGAAATGTCAGAATGATCACGAGATCATAAATGATGGAGAAAACATTTACAACCTAGGCAATGCAATGGAATGTTGAATAGAGAAATGCTTGCATTCTTATGAGATGAGTTCCAAATCCTGTAAAGAGAATATTCCTTCTTTCCTATATCCTTAATGTTGACCGTACTCACATAAATCAAGAAGGTCATTGCCATGGCCAAGGTAAATTCATAGTTGGAGGGCATTCTCCAATTCATTTCAATAAGTGGTTAATGTACATCCCTTGTTTAAAAAAAATGATTTCTTATCGATAATATATTTAAAAACATGCAAATTTTATGCATTATATTTAAAAACATGAAGATAGAAAATCATTATATTTAAAAACATGCACTCAAAATTACAAATTCATTGTCAAATAGAATGAAGCATAGGAATTCTTAAATTTGAAAGGACAACATTTGACTTATTAAAAAAATGCAATTTTCAATGCATTATATTTAAAAACATGAATATACCAAACCATTATATTTAAAATCATGCACTAAAAATTACAAATTCATTCTCAAAAAACATGAAGCATATGAATTCTTGACTTTGAAAGGAAAACATTTGACTTATTTTCTAGTTTTGTAACTATGTTTTATAAGTTTTCTTGATGAAGTTACAAAAAATTCACACTTCATATTACTAGAATATTGTAAATAATAATAGAGTAGGAATAATTTGTCCTCGCTTGGAAATATTTAATTGATACAAGGTTTGATTCATGCATGTTCAATTTTACCCTCTTGGCATACACATTATGATAATACTTTGCAATCATTGTTATAGATGAAATAATACATTGTTCATGGATTTTCTTGAACAAATATTGTGCATCCCATATTTTATTTGGATTCAAAATATGTCAACTAGGGAATTATAAAAAAAATGGGAAACAATCAAATTAATAATATTGTTTTTGAGTCCATAGTTGTATTGATGCATTCTCAAACCTAATTTATGCTAGCTAGCCATAGAAAAATTTTGCAACCGTATTATTTATATCATTATATATCAAAAAAATAATTGTTTATGCTATGTATATCTTGGCACATGAATACAAAATTACATCATATTGACGATGATGATGATGGTTATTAACATCCACTGAGACCAACTTTGGTCATTCATAGATTAGAAAATGTTAATAATCCCTTTGATTTCTTTAGAATTTTATCGTAGTGCTCAAAAATATTTAAGAGAAGAAACCATAGATCACCATAATTATGATGAGTTAAAATGTTATGAAGGTTGGAATGGTAGAAAATATTTTTAAAATGTAGTCAATTGTGGTTGTATGTTGGACATTCTATAATAAAGTGATCTTCACATTCAACCCTATTTTTGTTTTGCAAATTTATGTACTTTATATTACTTCAAAAATAAGTTTTACATCATCTAGAACCAAGACCAAAAGAATCTCCACATTCTACTAACAAGCCTACCTCGTAGGGAAACTAGGCCTAACCTTATCATAATATAGCACATTCAAAGTTTAATAAAATTTAACTTCAACAAACTATTTCCCTACGAGTCTGAAATGGATATACCCTGAAACCAAAAATCAAAGTGTTCATACCCCTACTACTGAGACCCATAAAACAAGTCTCATAATAGAACTACTAAACATCATCAAATATATTAATGACCTACACCTTGGTTTCCTGCTTATAGTGCCTCTCCTGAGGAAGTTTCTCCCTCGACTTGAGTATCTTATTAATCATCATTTGAGAAAGAAAATTTATATTGGAGATAATATCTTTGATAAAATCCATGATTTGGTTCAAACTTCCATTGGTATTAAAAGTCTAATCCCAATTCCACTGGGAAAGGGATTCCATGAATTTAGTCATGTCTAGAGGCATCCATGATGAGAGTCCATTGGTTCTTGTCCCATAAAGGATCTTATATTCCAATACAATAGAATTATATGTGTGTAACATGTTTCCATTTTGTGATTCAAGCTTATATCCTTGACCCATATAGATAGATTTTCTTGCTGATGCAAGGCATCCAACATCAAATTGTCCAGTTCAGTATCCTCCTTTTCTTCGTCCAAAACTTTCCTGGTTTCCTCATCCACCACTTTATGATACATTTAATTCATTTTTGCCACCTCTCTATAAACCCTGAACATATATCTACCTTAGGAATTTCACACCTTCACCTTCCCATTCCTTTTCCTTTCCATATAGATCTCCACCCTTTTCCAGCTTCCACCACTATCCCAAACTCATCGCTTTCTCAACCAGTTAGTTTCTTCATTCCCCTTATACCCAATAAACCTAGGAACTATTATGGAATTCAACTTTCATCTTCTACAATCCATTCATGCTTCATACTATCGATAAATCCCCTCTTAACAAAATTTTCCCAACATCCCCATTCCAGGATATAACACCACATAATAAACTTATTTTTTTCATTTGAAACTATCGTTGTCATTATTTTCATTCCTCCCTTAATTCACCTAATCTTTCCATAATGGAGCTGAATCTTTCCAAACTTATCCTATCATCAACATCCTTTGTTGTACCACCTTGGGATTAGCCCCATATTCTTGACAGATTTTCCTTGTTCCGCCAACTCACCATCCATGCAATCCATATATGTGCTTTTGATTCAAGCAATCAAGGATATAAAGTTGAAAGAGTGTCCTTTCTGAGATTCCAACATTAGTATCCATCACATACAACAACTTCCAAGGTTGTTTGTCTTAATTACCTTAGGTTTCACATGTCTACCCCATATATGAATGCTCCACTTCTTTCCATGTTGATTGAAGCTCATTCTAATGATTGGTAACCCCAATATTCTCTATGTAGTCACCTAGCTTATTGGATGACCTTCTAAAATGCATAGGCACTTGAGGTAATCAACTGCAAAGATTCTAAATTATTTCTGGTACCTTATTGGTTTTCCTCCAGTCTCCAATCATTCCAAATATTACTGACTACAACCCCCTGTAGCAGCTTGGTAAACATATGGATTATTATTCATGAGTCACTCTCAATCACTAATTTTGTATACCATTTCTTTGTAACAATTATCACACCTAGAAGAAGCCCATGGAGATCTTCTACATTATTTGTTTCCATCCACAAGGAACTGGTGTAATCCCATACAATCCTTCCTTGGCCATATCGAATCACCCCACCCATGTTTATTGGTATCATATTACCCTTCGATGCACCATCAAAGTTGATATTAAGAAATACCTCATGCGGAAACAACTATCTCATTGAAAACAACGATTTCATATTCTTTGTTTTAAGAGGGGATTCCCAATATTCCTCTTAGGAAACTAGTATTCCAGGATCATTTGAGCTTTTGATGAATCCTTACAATATTCTTTTAGCCACTATGTAACATTGATCATTTATTGTACATTAATCTGTACACTCCTCTGTATGTTACACTTCTCTCTTTAGGTCTCATTGAAAACACATCAATTCCTCTCCTTCCATATCTCCCACATAAGAACCCTAAAGTTTTCCACCAACCAAAGGAAGGTAGAAGCCTTAGGCCAAATATTTTGTATCCATATTTGTCACCAGATGATGTCCCTATCCTAATCACATGTGGATAGGAGTAAGGAGTGGGTTTTTGAAGTTTTAAATTTTACTATATCCATGTGACCCTATTGAAGTACATATTGACCTACCATGTTTTGCAATCTATTTTGGTTGAGTTCTTGAAACAACTCATTTTATCCTTACATATCCTCGAGGATGTTACATTTGTTAAAATGGATACCAGGTGAAACAAAAGAGGATAATGGACAATATAGACATTATTCTTGGGCCTTTGTGACACCATGCTCCAACATTATTACCTTCCATGTCTTGTCCAAAAAAATGTTGCAAATATTGTTTCCAATAATATTCCCAAAATAAGGCATACCTTCCATCCTAAATTTTCACAAATCTATGCTTCTGAAAATATTCTAATTTTCCATGTATCATTGAGAATCAATCCCTTGCATGTATTTGTGAATCCAAATATTCACCAATATGGAGTTAGGTTTCTTAATCCATATCCACCATAGTTTGACCCCCAACTCCTTTCTCTCCAAAGCCAGATCCTGTTAGGCCCAACCCACCCCTACAAAGATTCAAATGACATACTTTCAACTAGCAGACCAAGTCCCATTTTCATTGGGTTTTTTAAACTCAACAAATAAATATATGGTGCAATTTCTAAATAGTTTAGAGGACATCTTTAGGAGATGCCAAAATTAATAGGTGGTGAATAGGTAT
The DNA here is from genome assembly GCA_001517045.1 of Pseudotsuga menziesii. Lineage (NCBI taxonomy): Eukaryota > Viridiplantae > Streptophyta > Pinopsida > Pinales > Pinaceae > Pseudotsuga > Pseudotsuga menziesii. The sequence continues at coordinate 359,328 of LPNX010797595.1, forward strand.
AGCATGGAGCACCAATTTGATTATAGTTTGTCTTACTGCTAATTTTAATGTTTGAAATTCCTAGTTATCTAGTTTTCTCTCCATTATAGATATTATTAGTTCTCAAACTCTATGGCCTCTAATATTTTCAATCAGAGGTACTCCCAAGTAAGTGGGTGCAAGTGTGATTCATTAGAAACCTAGTTCATTAGATATCTTTCCTTATTGTCTCAAATGAATATTAAAAAAGGCTACATGAGAATTATCCTTGTTAATTTCGGTAGCTAATTAATTGATCTATGAAAAAGTTTAAAGTTTCATTAATCTCATGGTATTCATGAATGGAAGGATATCCCATAAGCAAGGTGTCATAAATGAACCAGAGATGTGAAGATGGACTCTCCTCCTTAGTAACCTTTAATCCCTTGATGGAACCCTTTTGGAATCTCACCAATATCAAATGCCCTAGACCTCCAACCATGATGATGAAATGAATGGTGATAGTGGGTCCCCTTTCTAGAATCCTTGAGATGGAGTGAACATGTACATCGAAGATCCATTCAATATGATGGAGAATAAATATGAAGAAGTATAAGATGATTTGAGTCCACTCCAGAGAGAAACTAAAATCATGTAGGATTTTTCCCATATATCTCTATATGATGTGGTCATAAGATTTCGACAAATGCAACTTGAGTATATTTTTAGGCATTTTTAGTGCCCTAATTGAGTAAACTGCTTCATGAGATAATATAATCTCATTTAAAATTTGATGGCCCTATACAAATATTGATTTCTTTAGGGATATGAGAAGCACTTGTAGGGGCTTCAATCTAATACTCATGACTTTTGTTATTATTTTTAAAATGACATTACAAAAATATATTGGCATAAATTTACTTGGGTTCCATTCCATTCCCTCCCTAGGTATTAATGTGAGTAAGGTTGCATTTAGAGTTGGAAGAATGCCCATTCATTGTCTAGATTCCTCCATCACCACAAAAACATTATCTCTAATTATCGACCAATAAGTATTGTAACATACTCTCATGAAACCGTCTGACCCCAATGTGGTACTATTATCTATTTCCATCACTTCCCGGTATACCTATCTCTCATGAAAGGTCTCATCATATTATAATTCGATGATTTCAAGATAATATTTGGGATGATTTCTATAACTTAGTTAATGGATTTATAATGATCATTTGGTGGCTCAATTAGCAAATCCTTAAAGTAGGAGATTAATTCTTGATCCATATATCCATGAGTGGTCACTACCTTTTCTCTTCCTATCCTCAATGGAGTTGATACAATTTTGATTCCTCATATTCCAACCTTCTTAGTATCACAAAGATGAAAAATTATTTCATACCATGGCATCTTAGGAATTGGATATCATGAGAGTTTGTTCTTATTTTATCCATGTTGATTTTCTTCCTTACGCTAGTTAATATAGAGATATATTTTTGATCTTCTATATTGGCATTCATCACCTCCTTATAATATACTAATATTTTGTTAATCATTGATTATTTATTTCACCACAATTTCTCCCTAAATTTAGATGTAACAATACTTTTAATATTATCAATATTATGTAGAGTGACCTCTTCCTCATCTCCCCAATGATTTAATATTGCATCACCAGGATCGCTTTCCTTTATGGCATTTTGATATCAAAATTCTATAGCATGTCTCATTTTGGAAACCCACATTCCAAAATCATTTATCTTCCCATAGACTCAAATCACCCCAAGTACAAAATACCATTGTTTGACAACTGTAGTTGTTTCAGAGATGTGGTCCAATATGGTCCTTCACAGGTGACAATGTGAATGGGATGAAGGAGATGAGATCCAACAATGACTCCAAGTTAGAGGAAGTTGGAATTGAAGGTGGTGATCTACATGGATGAGGAAAAGGAAGTTGGTAGAGTTTGTTGGGTACATAATCCCACTATAAATATTTTTTTAGAAAAGAAACAAGATACACACAACATAATATAAATTATAGAAGAGACACAACATGATAAAATCCTTCGTAGGGATACATCCACAAGATAATGAAAATAAATATTCTTATTGATCAAAGTATATATTTACAATACAACCTAGAAGTAGGCTTTCATCCCCAAGTCAATATATTCGTTTAAGGGCTACATATTTAAACCATTTCTCCCACAGTTACATAAATTGTTTCATTTATTGAACAATAATTAAGTTTTAACTAAACTCAACAATAGACTATTGTTGAAACAATCATGAACCACCTTAACCTAAATGAGTTAATTAGTTGTCACATTCTAATAATCTCCAACTTGACACTTAGTTTACATGATACCTTGTCATAGTTTATTTATCATCCTTCTTGCAAGCCAAGATAATCCAAACACCACCACAAATATCTAACAATATTGGTTTTGTGAACATGTTTGCATGATTTTCTTGAGTATAGACATTTTCTAGGATCACTCTACCTCCATCAATAACTTGTCTTGCAAAATGACATCTTGTCCTATTTTGATAAGTTGGATTGTCAGTCAAATGCACAACATTTTGACTACCAGAGAACACATTTAACTTATCCAAAATTACCAAATAGCTTCTTTCACTCATTCAATATATAACCCAAGGTATATATCCTTTTGTATGAATATCCTACAAAATTTGAATGATTATAACCATAGATGAAATCATTGCAACCATTGTAGGTGATACAATACGCACTTGTGCCTCTAAGATATTAAAGCATCCATTTCATTGATTCCCAATGTTATTTACCTGTGCTTTCCATGTGTCCATTAACAACACCAATTGGATGTGATAAATTTTTATCTTGACCATTTCATCACATACCTACTTCCTACCATAATGGAAAATAGTATACAAGACATAAACTTGAAAAATCATAACAATGGTGACATAGAGGGATATCTACCAATTTTCACAATGATCATATTGAAACTCATCAATATTCTTCATCAAATTTTGGTGTGATAAACACCAAGTAAGATAAACTCTAAACCATTTCTACCTAAACTCCAGCGATTTTTATAGCCAAAATCCACCGAAAAATTTTCAAATGGTAGTTTTCAGTGATTGGAATTGCATAATATGGGTGCCCAAAAGAGTAAGAGAGGGTCTTGAATCAATTTCTGCAATATAAATTGCAATTTTAGCACTGGAAAAATCATTTTCAACATCAAATCGTTTTACCAAATTCCTACCAAACTTGCTTGAAAAGGTGCAAATGGTCTAGAGATCAGCCAACTCCGATAAACACATTTTACCATTTTTCCTATCTCTATGTACTTCTATGCCCAAGATTTTTTTTCTTCTTTTTGGAATATTGAACAAGACTAAAATGGGGCGGGGGGTGAACTAGTATTGGGAACTCTTTACGACTTTTAACATGTAACATTAACCATTAACAATATCATTCACCATCACATAAAAACCATACATAGTGCACAATAGATTTAACGTGGAAACCCAAATGGGAGAAAACCATAAAATGTGTTGTTTATAATATGAATACTACATTCAATGTTTTTACTAGAAACAACTGGAAGGAAGCTCCAAATCCTTGATTTTCTAGCACCAACTAGAAGGAGGATCCAACCCCTATTTTATCAGCTCCAACTAAAAGGAGGCTACAACCCCCTAAGTCCATAGGCTCCATGTTGTAGAGATGATTCCAATCCTCAATGATCACCAACACACAATTCTCAGGAACCAACCTAAAGGAGACTTATAAAATCTCCTATACATTTCCCATCTTTCTGTGCTGATATGAATAAAAGAAACAATATGCAATGATCATTGTATCAATGTCTCTGACAGCTTGTACCTATATATTTGTCCATGTACCTGTATCATTGTCCATATTACTAATTAAATGAACTTTTTTCTATATCACTTCCCTTATTTCTATCACTACATCAATATATGCATACCTCAAATTCAATTCTCAATAATTCCCAAAACAGTCATCAAAATATTTCATTTCCATGTTCAATTATTTACATCAAATAAATCCATACATAATACCATGATCGATCCAACTATAATCATAAATATATGCCAAAATAACCATCATAATATCCTCCATACCATATTTAATAAATTCAAAGAGATACACCAAGGGAGAGGCTCACATACCAAGATCTAAGCTGAGATCTATCCATGAAAGACATGTGCTATCACAAGAGAAACCCACAAGCATGAATAATACATTTTCCGAGATTACAGTATTAAGAAATAATATAGAATTCAAAATGTTATCTAAAAATATTCATCATATATCCCTCGCAACCATATTTCCAACAATCCATGAATTTTGTAATTCCAATACCGTATGAGAAAGTTATGCCATTTTTCGTGAATCTCCCCAATCCTCAAAGATGCCTAGAAATTGATCCTCCAAAAAGTTTCACACTTTTTCTCCAAATATGTGCAATAGAAAGAGAGACTAGATTGATGATAAAATGAAATGTTTCACCCTCCATTTATACCTTTCATCAATGATCTAGTATATTATTTTACTGCCTCCTTAAACTTGCCCTTAATTTGCGGATCTCCTTATTTTAAGGGGGTCTCAAGGGTTAGTACCCCACCTCAAGAGTACACCATGACACTTCATGCCAAAACTTCAATATCACTCCATATATTATCCAAAGGTTTCCCTAGGGATTGACCATATCATCATAATTTGTGGATACACCATTATTTTATGCGAGGATCAGTGGTCTAATGGGACAAAATACCACAACTTTTGGTGTCATGTGGGCCAAGCATTATTATTTTGGGGGTACTTCAAGATTCACACCAAATTTAGGGGATCTCTTTGGAGGGTATATACATACATAGTTTGACATCAATGACAACTTTATTCAACACTTCTCCTATATCTTTGATCCAGGTCATTCCCAGGTGCACGCTGGGGACAATAGTCGACTGGATGAGTTGAGTACTCTTATGGCGAAGCATATAAGAAGAACCAGCGAAGCAGGAAACACACTAGGTCAACTAGAAATATACACACAGACAATATGCAAGAATTCTAACCAATTTATTACTTCTACCTCATGAAATATGGAGGAATCCCATGTTGTCTATATTACATTAATATACATGCTTATATAGGATGTTGAGACACTTGGGTGACTAACTGCTACATTCAGTTACAAAAGAAGTTATAATGGTTCAAAACTTCAACCATCATAGAGAATGTTGGCATGTTGTATGTCAAGGCAGACTTGTTGAAGGAGAACCTGTCGACGCGGACCTCTTGAAGGTGAACATGTCAACAAACGTGTCAAGGAGGACCTATCGAAGGTGAACCTGTCAAGGAGAACCTATTGAAGGTGAACCTATCGAGGCGAACCTATCAATGAGAACCCATCAAAGGTGAAACTATCAGCTGCTAGTTGTATCATTCCTCCTTCCTTAAGAAACAATAGTCTCCATTATGTATTCATTCAGGTGAGGAAACTTGGTGGTGACTTCATTAGCAAAGTACCATTTTCCTTGCACAGGGAGTTGTCCATATTTAGCCACTTAAAACATGGGAATGGATTTCATCCTTGTATGGCACATGCACTATCCCACAATTGTGTCACAAAGAAGAGGTTCTTGAACATATGGATGGATGTCCTCAGGTTCTGCTATATGCAATTCATTTTATTCCAACAATTGTTGGAATGTATGGTGAAAGTAGATCTAAATTGAAAACTGGATGTAGGCCAAGGCATGTAGGAATGTCGAGCTAAAAGAATTTTCTCCAATGTGTTTAATAATAATGTATGAACCATATGACAAAAGTTTCATATTTATGTATGGATGAGTGAAGCGCTCCTTCTTTAGATGTAACTAGACTTGATCCCCAATTTGGAATGAATGATGAATACAATGCTTGTCATGTCGGGCCTTAGCTTTTGCATTTGGTCATTGCAACATCTCTTGTTCTTTATTTTGGATGTTGTAGATTTGATCTCTTAACTTCAATGCTTTCTTCTCTTCTTGTCCTTTGAATTTGGTGTCGTTTGACTATATTGAGGAACTGATAAGTCGATAGGTGCTGAGGATTGAAATCCGTAACAGGTCTCAAATGGAATATTTCCCATAGAGCTTTGTTGAGCATGATTGTAGTTATGTTGTATGTATGGAAGTTTTTCATCCCATGTTCGATGATGCTTGTGTTTTTACATGTGAAGCAATTGTATGACTAAGTGATTTACAACTTCCATATGTTCGTCTATCTATGGATGGAAGGCTTCCAACAAAGAAAGTATCATGTTGAGTTGTTTCTAGAGAGTTTTCCAAAATGTGTTCATAAATATAGCATCTCTATCAGAAATAATGGTCGTCGGGATCCCATAATGTTCCCACACATCTTCAAAGAAGAGTTGAGCAGTCTATTGTGCTGTCGTAGTCCTCTTGCATGGTATGAGTATAGTCATATTGGAAAAGCAGTCAACTAATACTAGTATCATGTCATGCTGATGTTTGGTAGTAGAATATCCCGTCAACTATTCCATAGAAATAGATTCCCTTGGTAGAATAGGAACTGGAAGGGGTGTGTACAAACCTTGTCATCAATTCGGTGGTTTAGCAATGACACAAACCACACATGATTGAATGTACTTGTTGACGTCATATTTAAGTGAAGGACAATAGAAATAAATTTGTAGGATAGCAAGTGTTTTTATGACTACAAAATGTCCTGTAGTCTTGCTATAGTGCGTGTCCCAAATGAGCTTCTGTCGATGCTCATCCGTTGGTACACAAAGTTCTCCAATCTTGTATAGCAAGGTGTCTTTTAGGAAGTAATCAGTAGTGGAAAACATGTCAATCTGAAGCTATCGATAGATTGTAGAAAAATCACAGTCTACCGAATACAATTGCGGCCAAGTACTAGTTTCATAACCTTGCATACTCATCACTATAGATAGTAGAGTAATGGGTGGTATGCTGAGACAATTGGCTGCGGAATTAGCTTTTCCTTTCTAATACTTAATTATCAACTGAAATTGTTGTAGGTAATTAATCCACTTGATTTTTTGGGTTGTCTGTTATTTCGACTGGGATGGAATGAACTACAAAATGTTTATGGTTAGTGAGGATGACCATTTCCTTGCCAATATTGTAGTGTCTCCATTGCTTAATACTTTGCACAATGGCATATAGTTCTTTTTCATACATTGAGTACCTTCTAACAGTTTCACTAAAAGTATCGAAATGAAATGTGACTGGGTGACCTGATTGAGTGATCACTGCATTGAGGGCATAGTCTGATGCATCTGTCTTAATCTCAAAGGGCTGATGCAAATCAAATAACACAAGTACTGGTGCAATACAAAGCTTGTTTTTTATTTGTTCAAAATCTTGTTGTTGTGTCGGTGTCCATTTGAAGATAGTTTTCCCATTTCCTTCCATAAACTTATTCAAAGGCCATGTGATGTGGCTGAAGCCAAGTATTAATCGCTGATAGAAACTCGCCAAACAAAGAAAAAATCTTAGTTCATGAATGTTTTGAGGGATCGAACAGCCTTTGAGGATCTGTACTTTTTCTGGGTTGACACGAATTCCTACAGAGTGAATTACATACCCCAAATACTTGATGTTGGTCATCACAAATGAGAATTTGTCCATGTTCAGATATAGTTGACGTTGTTGGAGAGTTCCGAAGACTTTTTGAAGCTTTCTAACATGTTCTTCCCATGATCGACTAAAAATCAAGATATTGTTGAGATGGACAATGACACATTTACCGACGAAAGGTCATAGAATGTCATCCATATATCTCATGAAGGTTGCAGGTGTAATGGTTAAACTGAAAGACGTGACTAACCATTCAAACAATCCTTCCTTGGTCTTGAAAGTTGTTTACCATACATTGATGAACTTGATTGGAATCTGGAGGTATCCCGACTTGAGGTCAAGTTTCATAAATAACTTAGCACCTTTTAGATTGTTGATGAGTTCATCAATATAAGGAATAGGTTATATGTTCTTCACTAAAATTTTGTTGAGATCCCGATAGTCCATGCACATGCACAAAGTCTCATCTTTCTTTGGAACTTAGATGAATGGATTTCTGCAAGGATAAGAGCAAGGGAAGATATGACCCTTATTGATTAAATCATGGCTCTGTCTTCGAATCTCTTCATTTTTTAGAATGGATCTTCTGTAAACATATGTGTTAGCTAATGAAGAACCAAGAATAAGCTCAATGGAGTGTTTTACCTGACAATGCATAGGTACTCTATCTGGTGCTTTAAATATGTTCTGGTACTTTTCAAGAATTTTTTTGATCTGTTGTTATTGTCAGGAGTTGTGCTGGTCAATGAGTCAACTCATTGTTGTAGTCTTCTTGGAATGTTGAGGCTTGATCATGATTAATGCAAAATTTTGAGCATGATTTATAAGCTTCTTTATTTGTTTGGCATATATCATAGCAACCGTTGATGTGGGTTGTCGCTCTGGTATGCCATACCATGCATTCCAGATTTTGATAACCACCTTCTAAGGTCATGATTGATATGTACTGTGTCGATCCCATAGGTAGGGTTTACCGAGTAGAGCGTCGACTATGGCAAGCAGTGCCACATCACATAGTACTTCATCTTCAAAATTCTTAATGAAGTAGGCGAGTCAAAATTTTTGTGTGATCCTTAGTTCCTCCCCATCCTTCATCCAACCGATATTGTAAGGCTGGGGATGTGGAGTGGCGATGAGAACTAATTTCTTCACAATATATTCAAAAACAAAGTTCTTCTTGCTACCATTATCCATAATTAGATGTAATGGATTTTTCTGATCCGATATCCTTGTATGGAATAGGCACTCTTGTTCCTCCTCATCGACAATGGTTGAGGATGTTGGAGTGGTGGAGGTTGAAGCAAAGAGGGTTGATGCATCTGGATCAGATTCTACTAGGTTTCTGTTGGACAAGTCGGATTTCGACAATTTTTCCAAAAATGTCTTTTGAGCTTTGCATTCTGATATATCATGCCATGTTGAACTGCGATAATCACATCATTTCCCAGTAGGATATTATTTGTTGCAATCCCTCTTGTCTTTCTAAAAGTTCTTCTTTAGATGATTGGGCTTTGCCAAATTCAACTCTAAAGGGTTCTTGAACTTGCCGGAGTTGGTTGGTGACTTCTTGTCAGATGTTCAACCTGTTGACTTGTTCGTGAAATTGTTTTTCCTTTCTATTTAGCTTCAAGATTGATGGCATAATGAAATGCATCTACAAGCATACTAACAATCAGAAACTGCATCTCTTGTTGAATGTATGGGGATAAACCACTAACATACTTTAGGACAAGCAATTTCTCTTCTTCTTTGATGCCAAGTCTAGACATGAGTCGACATAAATCATTAGTGTAACTCTGTATGGACTAGTATTTCCATTGCCTTAGCTACTGTCGTTTCTTATACTACTATTCAAGTTATTTGGGTGGGTAGAATTCCTTCCAGACATATTCAACAAATTTTACCTATGTGTCTATGGGGTCTTCTTATTTTTCCATATTTTTCAATAGATTCTCCCACCAATAGTGTATGGAGGTTGACATCTTTAATTACGCAATGGTGATCTTTTATACTTTGGAGAGTTGATTCACTACATAGTAAGATTCCAGTTGTTGTACCCAATTGTTGATGAATTACATGCCAATCTTTCCTTCAAGGTACGGTATGTCTAGATTCATTTTCACTTTGAAGGGGATTATTTTATCGGAAAGAGAATTTCTCTTGAAGTGTTTAGGTAGAGCATACTGAAGGCCTCATCAATCCTATTAAAATACTTAGATTTCTCCACAGCATAATTTGGCTCATGGTCAATTCCCATGGTGACCTAGTAGAGACCCTTGGACCTCAACTTGATGATCATCTCGTCCTTCCATTAAAAATAATTGAATGGAGTAAGAAAAGCTCGAGTTTTGTCCATCCTTCTTGCTTAACCTGTGACAAAAAAATGTTGTTATACCTGCAATGAAAAATATTTGACAAAATTTGCAATCAATCAGATCTAGGAGTTAAATCAATATTCGCACTCAAACTATTTGACAAAATGTGCAAGAGAACAACAAGGAGACATAAAATAGATGGAATAGCACATGTGAATGGTGCTAATTACTGATCGTATTATTATCATGCATCTGGTAGATGTTATAGTATATATTTATAATACATTGGACAAAATGCGTGAGGATTTGAAAGCCAATTGGAGTTTTACATGTGTCATGGTGAGATTTGACCTCAATCCCCCATAGGTGGACCAATGGAGCTCCAAATCATCCCAAACAGTCACGAACCAAGGTGTGAACATTGGTGAAGTGTGATGGGTAATTAAATACTCTAAGGAATGCATGGGTGAGAAGATAGAGGTGAGTGGGAGGCTCAAGGTGGCAATAAATGCTCCTAGGAGAGACAAAATAGGAAAAATACACCACTAGAGCCCTTAGTCAAACCTGGATCCCCCAAATAAAGGATGTATCACCCCATGTAATTAATGAGGGAACACATGGGTTGGGTTTACCAAACTAGAGTGTTTTTGTAGGTGTGAACAAGCAAAAATAACCAAATATCTTGTTGCATCAACTCTCCTCAGTCTAAACCATGGGGTATCATTCCATGAAGGAAAATGGAGTTATCCTAAGGTCAAAAATATGTACTAAGGATGTATTACTTCTCCTACACTCCTCTTAAACCAAAATTAGTACAATTTAATCAAAATTGATTTTATTAAGGCCTTGGCAACTATGGCACAAGTGACCTTTTACAACAATGTTTATTAATCCATGTAACTCAAGTAAGGAGGAAAACCTCAGGGGACAAAATCTCCCCTCAAAAATTGACATGACAGAGATCAAAAGGTATTCATCATGTCCTATTCTTCACTTGAATGAGATAAAATAACAATTTCATGGTGATGGACTTGGTGAATATGTTGTCGATGCCAAGATCATGCATCAATGCATCAAAGTGTTGTAAACAAAGATCATGTGGAGAGGCCCTTTGATGGTCATTATTTGATAATGGAGGGGAATCATAAGAATGTATTTTTATGCAATAATAACCTGATATAATAGCATAATCAACCATGGAAAATATATCTCTTCAAACTCTTTCCCAAATAACATCAAAAGGGTCAACAAAATCTGCATTATGTGTAGCTGCCATATCATGAATAAAACAATGAATATTTCTCCCAATTTGATGAAGCACATTCATAAATATGTAAAAAATCTCATAGGGCTCTTAAATATCAGAATACATGTCATAGACAGCATAAAATATCATATTTATGGTATCTCCATGAGAGAATGGATTCATAGGAAGAGAAGAGTGAGCAACTAGATCACAATTGCAATTGAGCAAACCTGGAATGTGTGGAGACTTGAGATTTGAACCATGGGTGGTGAAAGAAAGTCCAGAAATATGGAAAAGTAGTCCCATGAAGGACAAGTATATATATTTCCAACCAATTAAATACATTCAATACATAACAGCAACATATACAAGAGACATAACATTGGAAAATAGGAAATCTTCTAAATTTTTGACTAGTGAACTTGAGGGTTGTTAGCTATTTTGGTCATGAAATGGTTTGGAAACTGAGTCAATGAATTTAACAGGATGTATATCCAACTTTAAATCATATTTATAATCAAACTTTGAAATATCTGATTGGATTGGGAAAGGTCTTTCAAAAGGCACATCAAAAGCTAGTGACAAATTACTAGTTTTGGGAGGAAGCTTTGAGGAACTGACCACGAATTTTCTCAAGGAAGCGATGGAGTTTTCATGTTATGGTATATCAGAATGTGAATCAGAAATAGATAAAACAAAATTTTTTTTTACCCATACACCCAATGCATGCTCATCCTTACCATTTCCTTGCTTGCGCTCCCATCTTTTTGCAAATTCTGGAAGAGCAATAAGGTTCTCCTCAAGGATCTTGGTCATGATGTCCATATTCTTTCTGAATCAATATTTATCAAGATGTGAACCTCTAAAATAATCACATGTGGGTATTTCTCTCTTGTTTCTCCTCCTTCTGGATCTCGAGCTCCCATCAGTAGAACTAGATCTTTCTGAACTTGATTCCTTCTTCTCTTTCTCCTTTTGCTTCAAATATTTCTTCTTTCTTTGGGATTGATTTGATACACTAGAAGAAAGTGATTGATATTTGGATTTGATGATGGTACCCATTTGTATGATCTTTTCATGCTCCTAATTCAAATACTCCATGAGATCTGCTAGCATGGGCATCTTCCAATTTCTAGTTGTAAGTTTGCCAGAGTGAAATGTCAAAACATATACAAAATACTCCAGACCCAACATAGAAAGGATGGGAAAGATAATATGATCATATTTCTTCTCTATGCCACATTGTTTTAGTTTAACTAATAGAGATTTAAAATTGGTGAATAAGTATTCAATGGTCTCATAGTAAGATGGGCTTACTGATATTAGCTCATTCTCAAGCTGAGGGCCTCTCATTTCATCTTTCTTCCTGAATAGTGACTCAAACTTGACCCAAAATTTATTCAGTGTGCCAATACTTTCTATATGAAATAAAATTTCTCTTAAAGTGTTGAGGTAGAGCATAGTGAAGGCCTCATCAATCCTATTAAAATACTTAGCTTTCTCCACAGCAGAATTTGGCTTGTGTTCAGTTCCCATGGTGACCCGCTAGAGGTCCTTGGACCTCAAATGGATGACCATCTCAAATTTCCATTAAAAATAATTGAATGGAGTAATAAGAGCTCAAGTTTTCTCCATCCTACTTGCGCAACCTATGACAAACAAATATTGTTAAACCTGCAAAGAAAACACTCAAGTTTTCTGGAAATATGCCTTAAATAGAAACTCGAACCTCACAATATTTGTTTGCATATCCAAATAGCTATGATACCATGTGATAATTTGATTATAAATAATATCTAGGAGCTATAAAATTACTCACACTCAAATTGTTTGAAAAAATGTGCAAGAAAACAACAAGGAGACATAAAATAGCTAGAATAACACATGTGAATGGTGCTAATTACTGACCATATTATTATCATGCATATTGTAGATGTTATAGTATACATTTATAATAAATTAGACAAAACTCGTTAGGATTTGGAATCCAATTGGATTTGTACATGTTTCATGGTGGGATTTGACCTCAATCCCCCCTAGGTAGACCAATGGAGCTCCAACTCAGCCCAAACAATCACGAACCAATGTATGAATGTTGGTGAAGTGTGTTGTGGCATTAAATACTCCAAGGCATGTGTGGGTGAGAATATAAAGGTGAATGGGAGGCTCAAGGTGGAAATAAATTCTCCTAGGAGAGCCAAAATAGGAAAAATACACCACTAGCAACGTTAGTCAAACCTGGATCCCCCAAATCAAGGAGGTAGTGCCATAAGGAATTAATGAGGGCACACATGGGCTAGGTTGACCAAAATAGAGCATCTTTGTAGGTGTGACAATGCCAAAATAACCAGATATCTTTCTGAATCAACTCTCCTAAGTCTACACCATAAGATGTCATTGCATGAAGGAAAATGGAGTTAGCCTAAGGTCAAAAATATGCAATAAGTATGTATTTCTGCTCCTACATGCAAACTTTAGGACATACAATGACTTCTTGAGCTTGCAAGAAAATATTCTGTTGCAATCATAAACTAAACTTTATGGTTGTTCTATATACATCTCCTCATCCAAATCACCATGTAAAAAATTGTTTAGCATCTAGCTTCTCTAACTCAATATCAAGTAGCACAACTAGAAACAAATAGTGAAAAATTTGATGGAAATCAATACCTTCCAAAATACCGTTTTGATACAAGTCTTTAATGGACTCCGATATTGTTTGGGAGACCTTCAGTTAGATACAGGCTTATCCACTTGGAGGATTCGAATTCATTACTCATGCATTCGAATTCTACCTATTTGTAATATATTGTACATCGGATATTATTATGATGAATATATTGTAAATTCCTAAGTAATACTTGTCCATTTCCTGTGTGGTTTGTTTTTCTTAGTTTGTATGTTCATTCTCCATTCAATTGCTGTTAGAATAATCAACCCATTGTTACCTACCTTAGATATTAATTTAAATAATTTTGTCTTATTACCTAGTTTCCTAGATTACATTCTATGCTAGTTTCCTTCTCCAAGTTCTAGAAGTGAACACCTGCTAAAAATGAGTCACGGAGCACTTGAGAAACATCCTATAAACCCAATTTATCATGTCTACTTTATTCCAGATCCTCCAAAGCGCATATCTACTTTTTCTGAAAAGTTGTCTTGTTTTATTCTGATTTAAGGTAAAAGGAAAAGCTAGACTAGTTGTATTTGACTTGTTTTTTTCCCATATCATCCTCCCTCCTTTTCTCCAAATAAAAGAATGTATGAGTTGTATTTCCATCCCTCTTTATATTTCCCACTTGACCTAGCAGAGAAAATTAAATGGCACAACAAGAGGGATGAGGCCTATGGTATTTTGTGTCTGAGCATTTCAAGAGACCTCCTCTTCCATCTTGATGGATTGACATCACCTAATGAAGTGTGGGAGAATCTAGAAGAGATTTTTTGAAATACAGATGAAATGAGAGGAAATCAAATCGATATCGATAATGAGATTATCCCTTTGAGTCCTAGTAGCTTTGAATCATTGCAACTCTACTTTTCCAAGTTTAAGGCTATTGTTTTGCAGTTTAAATAGTGTGGGTTCAAAAAGAAGGAAGAGAAACTAGTTTTGGCCATACTCTCTAAGCTTGGTCCTGACTATCCAATGTTTGTTTCGACCTTTGATGCCACCAAGTTGACAGCTTGAGCCTGGAAGATTCCTAAGCTTGAAAAGTTCATGGAATCCCTCACACAGGAGCAAGATAACTTGGTGATGATGGGAACCATAAAACCTTCCAAAGAACAAACTTTGGTTGCTGGAGATTCAAGAGTGGATCCTGTTAGGTCATGATTTTGTCTTCCTTAGTTTTATGTGTTTATTTGTGTTTTTGAACCTTGCTAGTATTTTTGCTTCTAGGAAATTTTGTTTATAAAGGTTAAATTTTGAGTTCAAGCTTTTAGTTTTCATCATTGTGATTTTTCTTATTTTTAAGCCTGCTTTTATAAATTTTGCTTAGAGTTCATTCTTGAAGGGTTCTACAAGGTATATATGGATTAAAAGGTTTCATAAATGACACTAAGTTCAAGATTAAGCATATAAACCAAGTCTTAAACTGTATTAGTAGCCTAATGAGGTAAAATTATGTGATTAGACTTTCTTGTAGCGCAAGAGCAAAGTTAATACACTAGAGCACTACAAGAAAGTCGTGAATGCCTAAATCATTATTTTTCAGTTTGATTTTTTTGGGTGTCTTGTCCCTAAGGCATTAATCACATCATTTGTTGCAGTTGATACGTGTCCTACAAAATTTATCATTGAAATAGGTGGATGATCATCATATGAGGTAGATCGTGGCAATTGCATGCAGTCCATGGTGAATGATGACAGTGAGTTTAACGAGGCAGAGCTTTTGGGAATATGTTCCTGATCTGAAGGATACAGAGGTATTGAAAGTCATGGTGAGAACATACTACTGAGAAATTGAGGTTTTTACAACTGAATGAGGAATTAGGGATTTCTAGCAGCGACAGTTTGAATTGATCTAGATAGTTAGAGACAACTGGAACATGAAATTCGACACCTAACCCTTGAAGAGATTGCATTCCAGTGCTCGTATTGAGTTTTTGAGCAGGTACCCTGCGTATCATTTGCTAGGGCTTGTTTAATTTGGGGTTTTTCTGATAAAATCCTTAATGTTGAAATTTTAAGGAAGGATATGAGTTTGCTCACCTAATAGACTATGAATGATGAATTATTAACAATATATCCAAGTATTCATCGTTTAAAATAGTAAAATTCAGAGCAGAACTGTTGGAGGTCCCTGAATTATGTGATTAGGTCAAATTGTTGCAATTTGGTACAGAATATTCCCTGAACTGTGTGTTAGGGCAGACTGTTATGAGTTGAGGATAGATAGACTGTGGATATTGACAGGTGCTGTTAAAACCATAGTAAACATGAATAAAAGTGGAAAAACATATAGAACTGAGCCCACTGACCTAACTTGGATAGATAAATTTCCAGAATGTCCAGACTTATTTTCTAATGCAAGATGGTTGACATTTTTCAAAAATATTGATGGATATCATGCAGAGGTTTCCCATAAATTTGCTCAGTGCTATGATAAAGACACTGTGTATTTTGATACTTTACAATTCAAATTGACCAAGGAGTTGGTAGCTAAGGCAACATGAATCAAGAATGAGGGAGCATTATGGTTTAAGAAGGTGTCATTCACCTTCAATGCACAAAAGTACTTACTGCCTGGTGTAATTGCAGATTGGGGCAAGGGTGTACTCATTCATAACTTAAAGCTTGAATGGATAGAACCCATTAAATTTTTACAGAGTTATATTACCTGTGAAGGAAGATATGCCTTCGTTTTCAAATACCACTTCAGATTTCTTTAGCATCTCAGTAATGAGTTCAAGATGAACTTGCCCTTCTTCTTTCTAAAGAGTCTGCAGAAGATGTCTTGCAGAATTAAGGAGCACCAAAATCATACTAAACAGTCCATTTTCCACCATGGACTTATCAAACTCATTATAAACATTGTTTTGCAGAGTAGGGGAAAGACTTGGGAGTGTTTCCTTTTCTGGTCAAGTTTTCAAAATGTTCAAGAAGGATAGTCTCACATAAGACAAGCTGATAAAGGATAGACCTTGATCAGAAAGCTCAGGCAAAAGGTAAAGGTTAAAGATGAAGACAATATTAAATTAGAGGAAGTTTCAGATTAGACAAATGAATATTTTGAATCTAAACAGCACCTTAATGACATTCAGAGCAAAGATTTACAGTATGATAATAAGGAGACCGAGCCTGTTGAAAATGATGTACTAGCAAAGACAATTGTTGCTGAAAAGATTGTGCCTGTAGAGAAAATTTCAGCTGAGAAAGAGGATATTGAAGTTCAAAGACAAAGTCCAATCACAGTTCTATCAGAAGATGAGAAATGCCTATTTGAGGATGATAAAGTCATTGTTATTGATGCAACTAGTTTGTACTAAAAAGGAATTTCACAGCCAGGGTGATGAGGTAGAATTACCAAAGAGAAAGAAACTAAAAGTTGTTGAATTTGGATTAGTTACCCATCAGGGTAAAACTTTCAAAATGTTGGGGGAAATTGCTCCTATGTGGGGACCAAAAACTAGACCTAGAAACAAGCTTAGACTAAATATGAAGAAGTTGTTAAACCCTAAATTGAACAAAGAAAGAGTAACAGTGATAGATGATTCCTCATCTGATGAAAAATTGAATGATGATAAGGGTGACAGTAAATGTAAAAGGCCAATGGAATTAGAAAGAGAGTCTGTCCTTACTGAGACTAAACTATCTGATATATTTCTAGAGGTACGAAGTCAAATGTTGCAAGAATAGCAAGAAGGTGAGATAAAGGATTCTGACTCAGAAAAGAAGGTGATGGTTGAGGAAAAGCTTCCATGTGAAGCTGAGACTGAAGAAAACCTAAGTTTTCTTGAAACTCCTACATAATTTTTTCCAAAAGATGAAGAAATTTAGAAGAGATTAAACATTCCATGGCTTCCAAATGAGATGCAAACCACAGCAGGAAATAAAGCCTTTGATTCAGAAAAAGAGAATTTACAGAGAAGTGTAAAACAATATAAGTATCAGGTGGAATATATGCAGGAGACAAATGATGGCTTGTTCATGGCAAATAGAATACTCAGAGAGGATTTGGATAAGGTGAATAGCCACTATCAGGAGTTGATTGCAGTTTCAAGAGAGGCATTGAAAAGGAAGAGGAATATAGAAGGTCAATTTACGATGTTGAAACAAACCATCAAGGATCTGCAGCAGCAAAATGAAGAACTCACTAGAAAGATTGCAGATATGGAAGCAGATCAACTGAAGGTCAGAAGAAAATCCCAATCCCTAGAAGGGATAGCCTTGTTAGCTGAAGCAGCTAAAGATCTGTAAAACTCGTTCACACAATCAATTATTAGTTAGGTTTTGAAGTTTATCTCATTTTGTAATTATTATTTAGATAAAACTATTTCAATGAGTATGCTGAAAAGAAATTAGGGTTTAATCATTCACCAATTTTGAAGGATAGTATTAATGTATGTCACAAAGAAGACTGAGGGTTCAATTTTTTTTGTCTGGCAAGAGGAGGTCTTCAGACTTGTTCATAAGCTTAGTAAATGAATCTTATGTGTATTGGAAAGAATGATTATGAAATATATGCTCTATTTACCCTTTAGTTTGTTCTCTAGCTTCATTTATAGCTTCTTTTAGCTACTCAGTTGGTAATTTCAATGCTGGTTTAAAGTTTTTATACTTGGAGTGCTTGCCATTTGTGGATGAACCTCAGTGTTGTTTTCTGTTGGATAATGGTTATTATGTTATGCATCTTAGTTTTTATATTCTTATGATTTAGTGTTTATTTGGATTTGTGAATGCATTCCCTCTTGTCACCAAACTTCTCAACCAGAAAACTTTCAAAACCCTAAAAACCCTATTTTGTTTTATTGAAATTCTTGAGATTATGTTGGCTTGTTCTCTTGTAGTCTGGGAACAATTTCTGGCATAAACAGATTCAAAAAGAAAGAGAAAATCTAAAAATCCACGTGAGCAAAAGAGAGACAAGAAAAATTCTCAAGAGGAGCCCCAAGGTTCCAAGAAGAACTCCAAGAAGAAGAAGAACAAAGGAAAAATGAGCAAGTGTGCATACTGCAATAAGGGATATCATCCTGAGATCTCTTATATGAAGAAGCAAATTGACATGTTGACCCAAATCTTGGAGAAGAATAACATCTCCCTTCCTGATTGCTCAAAGAAGAAGGAATGAGGATCAAATTCAAAGGACAAAGAGAGAGTACATGCCTTAGTTGCTGGCACATCAAGCTCACCTAGCTTCATCATAGACTCTGGAGCTTCTAGACATATGGTTTAGACAAAAGAGATGTTCTCCTTTCTTGACATGTCGAAAGGTCCACCAATAGTTTTGGGAGATGACTCTCTCACTGACAGTTTGGGGATGGGAAGGATTGATTTTTACCATGGTAAGCTCAATAATGTGTTGTATGCTCTAGGTCTTGCCTCTAATCTGTTTTCAATGTATCAGATGACTCATACTAGGTATCCAAAGAAGGTTATATTCTCCCATAATGATGTTGAAATCACTTAGATTTCAAATGGTAAAGTCATAGCAAAAGATGTTGTAGATCACACTTCAAAGGTATACAAGTTTTCCCATTTTCTACCCTACTCAAACCCCTCTTCTCTTCTAATTCATGCTAATGAAGCAAGCAACCTTTGGCATGAAAGATTTGGCCATCTTAACTACAATTATATTTCTGATTTGAGTGAAAAATATATGGTCATAGGGTGACCAAAGATCATGTTTTCTAAGGGAGTCTGTCAAGTTTGTATCCTAGGAAAACGCCTAGAGCACAAGTATGAGAAATCTAGTCATGAGAGAACCTCTACACCTCTTGAGCTGATCCACAATGAAATTTCTGGTCCATTCTCTCATATGTCCATGAGTCAATCCAAATATGCACTAACATTCATAGATGACTTTTTTAGGTATTGTTGGGTTCACTTCCTAAAGCATAAGTCTGAAGTTTTTGACCTCTTCAAAGTATTTAGAGCCTTGGTTGAAAACCAGTATGGGAAGAAACTCAAGATCCACAAATCTGACAATGGTGGTGAGTATGACAATTTTGAGTTCATTCAGTATTATAAATATGTAGGTATTCATATGCAGCATTCAATCCCTTACACACCACACCAAAATGGTGTTGCTGAGAGAAAGAACAAATCACTAAAGGAGATGTCAACCTACATGATGGAGGATAAAACTTTGCCACCAAAGTTTTGAGATGAGGCTATAAAATATGCATCCCTCATCTTGAATAGGGTGCCTCATAAGCATCTTGATGGTATGACTCCTTTCGAATATTGGAGTGGGAACAAGCCATATGTGACCCATTTTAGGATTTTTGGCTCAAAGGCCTGGGCTAGAATTCCAACTAAAAAGAGGAAGGCTTTGCAGCCCCAAAGCCAAGAGTGACTATTTGTTTGGTATTATGAAGATTCAAAATGGTACAATCTTATCAACTTGAGCACTAACAAATATTTCATTGAAATAACTTTTCAGTTCCAAGAAGGGCCTTTAGTAGTAGTTGAAGTTGGAGAGTCTTCTTCACCACCAGATCCACTAATTGTAAGTTAAGAGACTAATGAGTTTCTTGATTCCGATATCTCTAATAATTATGATTTGATTGCATGTCCTAATAGTCCTACAAGACTAAAATGGGAAGAAAATACCATTCATGTATCTTGGGAACTAGCTGGAAATCCTAGTGACACTAGGAGGACTAGATCTCAATTTGAGAGTGCCCTTTGTGTGAAACATCATCTATTTGCTGAGAAGTGCTATCTGATGGTTGAATCAGATCCATAGACATATGAATATGCAGC
This sequence comes from Pseudotsuga menziesii, assembly GCA_001517045.1. Taxonomy (NCBI): domain Eukaryota; kingdom Viridiplantae; phylum Streptophyta; class Pinopsida; order Pinales; family Pinaceae; genus Pseudotsuga; species Pseudotsuga menziesii. The sequence continues at coordinate 379,899 of LPNX010797595.1, forward strand.
ACATTATCCAAGATGGAAAACAGCCATGAAAGAAGAATTCAGCTCGATCCAAAAGAAAAAAACTTGGGAACTCGTTGATCTTCCCCCAGGGAGGAAGCTAGTTCAATGTAAGTGGGTTTTCAATACTAATTCTATTGCTAATGGCTCACCTTTGCAATATAAGGAAACATTGGTAGCCAAGTTCTACTCACAAGTACATGGTATTGACTACAATGAAACCTTTGCACTAGTGGCAAAGATGGACTCCATAAGGCTAGCTCTAGCCATTGCAGCTTTGAAGCAGTGGGAGGTACATCACATGGATGTGAAGTTTTCTTTCCTAAATGGAGATCTCACTGAAGAAATTTACATGCATAAACCTGAAGGGTTTGTTTCTAATCCATCTTTACTATGCAGGTTAAAGAAATCATTGTATGCATTAGAGGAAATTTGGGGTCTAAAATGGGCCTTATAAGAAAACGTGCCAACAATAAATTTTGTGAGTTGGAATTCAAGAACCAATAGAATTTAAATAAAATGAGTCAACCATAATGGTTTAATTGACATATTTTTCATAAAAGAAAACTACCTTTTTGTACGTATTTTCAACGTATATCCTTGTGCTTTTACTCAAATTTCAAGCGGGAGATCTCGTTGGATGTGGAATTCATTTCTGTATCCAACAAGTACCCATACTACATACTTTTGACGGACCCCACCACCCCAAAAATAAGAAATACCTGAAAAAATGTGATGATGATGTCATCATCACATTTTTTCAGGTATTTCTTGTTTTTGGGGTAGTATGGTCTGTCAAAAGTATGTAGTGTGGGTACTCGTTGGATGCAGAATTAAATTATGCATCCAATGAACTATCCTACTTAGAATTTGAGTAAAAACACAGGGAGATATGTCAAAAATATGAACAAAAAAATAGTTTCATTCTTCCTCCAAAATTAATAACTATTATTTTATTATTTTCCTTAGGAGACCCATTTTAGACCTCAAATTTCCTCTAGTGGGCTTAAGCAATCCCCCAGGGCTTGGTATGCCAAGATTGATATCTTTTTTCTATCACTGAGTTTTGTTCGATGCAAGTCTGATCCTAATGTCTATTTGAAACTGATTCATGGTTATTTGATGATTGTTGTCTTGTATGTTGATGACCTTATAATTATAGGAAGTTCAAAGAAAGAGATTTCCTCCTTGAAGGATGCAATGAACCATGCATTTTCTATGACAGATTTGGGATTGTTGAGCCAATTCTTGGGTCTGCAAATTGCTAAATCCCAACATGGAATCAAAGTACATCAGTCCAAGTATGCTTTGGATTTGTTGAACAAGTTCAACATGAAATATTGCAAGCCAAGAAAGACTCCCTTCCTTTCAGGAGTTAAGCTTGAATAAGTAGGTTATTCTCCTATGGTAAATAATACACTATATAGGCAATTGATTGGGTGTGTGATTTATCTTACACACACTCAACTTGATATATCTTATGTAGTTAGTGTGGCTTTGAGATACATGGATCAGCCTCATGAGATCCACTAGAAATAATCCAAAAGGATCCTAAACTCTGTTCAAGGAACAAGAACTCATGGGATCTTATACAAAGCAAAATCTGATGTTAATTTGATTGGGTTTACTCACAGTGATTGGGCAGGTGATAACATAGATCGAAAGTATACATCAGGATATGTGTTCATGCTTGTAGAAGGACCAATTAGCTCATCAATCAAGAAGCAGAGTACCATAGCACTCTCATCTACAGAAGCATAATATAGAGAATTCGTAAATGGAGCAACTCAATGTTTGTGGTTGCAGGGGATACTTGGAGAATGTGGTTTCGAATCAGAGTTTTCAAATATTATCTAGTATGATAATCAAAGAACCATTCAAATATGCAATGATCTAGTTCAAATACAGCGAACCAAGCACATTGAGATCCATATGCACTACATTAGACATCTTGTGCATGATGGCACCATTGATCTACTCTTATGTGCATCTTCAAAACAAGTAGCAAACATCTTCACCAAAGTTTTTTTGAGAATACCTTCAGTAATATCAAATCACTGCTAGGGATTTGTTATCATATTGTAAAGCATGATTGATGACAAAATTTCCAAAAAAAAAAATTCCTGTCAATGTTTAAGGGAGGATTTTCCCACTGGGTTTTTTCCTCTTTCCTTGGATCTATGGACAAGCAGTATGTAAAGGGTGACTAAGCCTTGTTGCTAGTCCATATTGTTTTTTGATATTTACTAATAAATTCAGGATTAATGGGGGGTTTTATAATAATCAACCCATAGTTACCTACCTTATACTTTAATTTAATTATTTTTGTCTTATTACCTAGTTTCCTAGATTCCATTCTATGTTAGTTTCCTTCTACAAGTCCTAGAAGTAAACACATGCTAAAAATGAGACATGGAGTGCTTGGGAAACATCCTAGAAACCCAATTTAGCATGTATTCTTTATTCTAGATCCTCCAAAGTACATCTCTCCTTTTTCTAAAAAAAAATCATTGTTTTATTCTGATTTAAGGCAAAGCTAGACTAGGTGTAGTTGACTTGTTTTTTTTCCACATCATCCTCCCTCCTTTTCTAAAAATAAAAGCATGTATGATTTTTATTTCCATCCCTCTTTATATTTCCCACTTGACTTAGCAACTTCGTGAGCATATTCATAGATTTGGAAACTGCTTTATGCACCTATGGGGGATTTGACTAGATTTAGTAAACCTACTTTTTTACTATTTCGAATGGCATATTTATGCATTATATTCTCTCATGTAATGATATATTTCAGCATCCTATTAATTCATTTTTTTTTTAATTGTACACTTATTGAATACATATTAGTTTTATGCTCCAATTTCAGTCTCCTTTGGTGTGAATTTTGCATGTTTGATTATCAATTTTGTGACTGTAATTGTTCTATATCTTGGGTTCAATTTTCACAGTTGATGAAACATAATCAAAACTCTCTGCTTGTAATGCAATTCAAACTATAATATGGTATCAGAGCCTTCTTAGGTAGGTTTCATGCTTGTTTCTACTCATCGAACATCAGAAGCAGCTGGGTTTCCACAGAAGTCCCCTATGAAAATTTTCTAGCTCTAGATTCATTCAGAGAAACGAAGAGGGTGTGATGGACCATGGAAACATGTTCATGTCTAGAGAAAAATCATGATTCTAATAGTTCATATGTTTTATGGTTATTTGCAGTGAAATTGACAGGTGCTACATAGCTTCATAGAAGCATTTGCAGTCTTCCAGCTAAAGCAATTATGAGTTCTCAAAATCCTGAGCCACGAATCCTTGCAACCTCCAATTACCTTGATTGGAGGATTGATATGAATTTGGCCTTGTGCAAGCATGGCTACCACAGGATCATACATGGATGGGAGGTTGAGCCTCATCAGTCGATTGATCGGAACACATTTCTGAACCGTTGTGATGAAGCATCTAGGTACTTTGTACTTATATTTCCAAAGATCTCCACTTCCATATGGAAGGATTGAGGGCTCCCAGAGAATCCTAGGATAAGCTTGATATTTTTTTAAACAAAAAAATGAGCTTTGGGGACACATTCTGGAGAATGAGTTGGTATCTTTACATCCTAGCAGTTTCAAGACTATTGAGCAATTCTTCTCCAAATTCAAGTCTCTAGTACTCCAATGCATATAGTTCGGGATAGAGTGGAAGGATGAGTAGAATGTCCTTTCTATACTTAGAAAACTAGGCCCTGAGTACTTTGTCTATGTATTTAAGTTTCATTCCAAGCGAGAAATCTTTCCTTCTTCGAAACTACCTTCTCTAAATTCATTCTCCAAGTCCTCAATCAAGGAACATGACAAATTGATTTGAATGGGAGTCATCCAGACTTTGAAAGATCAATATCTATTGGTTACTGACTCTTCCAAAGTGTAAGAAAATGGGAAATCAAAGAAGAAGGATCCAAAGGCAGTTGATTTGAATCCTAAATCAAATCAGCAATCATCCAAAGGGGCCTCCAGCTCTACGAAGAAGAAATTTGAAAAGAATTTATGTCCATATTGTGAAAAGGGATACCATCTTGAAGAAGATTCTATGAGGAAGCAACTTGATGAGATGTTCTCTATTCTAAAGCAACACAACATTTCTCCTCCAACAGCAAAGAAGCTTGATGAAGAAGAACTGACAGAAGATGCCAAAATATGTCATGCTTTGAAAGAAACTCTCTCTCGATCATCGGCATACATTATAGATTCTGGATCCGCCAACCACATGGCGCCTCCAAATAATCCTTCTCTACTCTTTCACTATCAAAGGGGCCTAATATTCACATGGGAGATGAATCCCAGATTCTAGCAGAAGGAAGGGGCTCAGTTAGAACAAAGCATGGTGAGTTCAAGAATGTCTTATATGTGCCCTCCCTTGCTACTAACCTATTATTTGTTTACCATATGACACATACAGGCTCTCCCAAGAGGGTCACATTCAATTCAGACTCAGTTGCGATTATAGAAAAATCCATTGGAAATCTTGTAGCTAAAGGTATTGCAAATCACTCTGCCAAAGTTTATGAGTTTTCACAATTCTTGCATGTTTCTCCTCCTACAGCTTTATTGTCTCATGCTAACAACACCAGCAATATTTGGCATGAGAGCTTTGGCCATCTCAATTTCAAATATCTAAAGCAGCTCCACATTGATAACATGGTTGAAGGTTTTCACTCCATCCAAAATTTTGATGGAGTATGTGTCAGGTTCTTGGTAGGTAATCATCTAGAAAAGAAGTATGATGTTGGGAAGGCCCATAGAGTTGTCTCTACACTTGATTTGATACACAATGATGTACCTGGACCTGTCCCCACAAATTCAATCAATGGTTGTAGGTATTTTCTGACCTTTATTGATGATTGTTGTAGGTACTGTTCGATTTACTTCATGAAGCTAAAATCAGAAGTTTTCGATACTTTTAAAAGTTTTAAAGCTATGGTTGAGAACAACTTCAATAAGAATATCAAGTCAATAAGATCCGATGGAGGAGGAGAATATGTCAAAAGAGATTTCCAAAAAAAATTTGAATCGTAGGGGATCCGAATGGAACACTTAGTTCCATACAAACCACAGCAAAATCGTGTGGCTAAGAGGAAGAACAGATCACTGAAAGAGATGGAAACATGCCTTCTCCATGGAAAGCATCTACCTCCTTCTCTTTGGGATGAAGCAGTAAATTGTTATTCATATTTGCAAAATAGGGTGCCTCACAAGTTAGTGGTTGGGGTCACACCATTGGAAGAACTATATGGATATAAGCCTAATGTCTCTCACCTGAGAGTTTTTGGTTCCAAAGCTTAGGCCAGGATACCACCTGATAAGAGAAAGGACTTCCAAGCCCAAAGTAGTGAATGCATTCTGCTGGGATATGCAGATGATGCAAAATCTTACAAACTGATGGAGGTTGCTACCAGAATATGCTTCATTGAAAGAATTGTCTAGTTCTAAGAAGATCAGCTGCATGATACTCCTCCAGCAAAACAGGAAGGTATAACCATTTCTCCTCATATTTTTTATGATGGCGATGATGTGCTGTAGGTTTCAGATTCAAATGAAGAAGATCACATACAACATGATCTCATTATTGAGACTGAATCTCAAGAGATTTTAGATCTAGATCATGTACCCAATCCAAATCAAAATCCTAAACCTAGATGAGCTCAAAAGATTCTTGATGTAGCTGGAAGTGGTGTTGGAGTTCTAGAAGACAAAAGAAGAACTAGGTCCCAGTATCAGAATGAGCATGCTACACTATCTCTCACAGAATGGTGCAGCAAAGTTCTAGGTCAGTGCTACATGATGATGTCGAATGATCAGCTACATGGCCCACAAAAGCATGGATTTTATCCTTCCCTACCTTCACCATCCACCAGAACCAAATAGAGTCATCAGTTCAGAAGTACATTGAGAGGTCCACTGATGTACCATGCTGCTCCATAGAGCTGCAATTGTTTGCAGCAATGTTTTTTCTCAAGTTATTTTCCTAAGGAGGAAGCTTCTTTCTTCTAAATATAGCTTACAGATTGTTATTTTCCTGCTTTTTTTTCAGGGTGGTGGGGGGGGTGGGGTGGTGGTGGTTTCCAATGAGGTTTTCCTCTGTTTCCTGAGTTGTACTAAGCAGCATTTTTTTATTATCTTCTAGATTTTATTTGGGTGACCTATGGTATTGTTGCCAGGGCCCACAGTTTTCGAAGTTAGGAATCAGGTGGGGTGTTAGGATTATTAATCCTTCCTTGGTCAAATTTCTATTAGATTAATTATTGCCTAAATTAGGAAGCTTAAATTAATTAAATGAGTCTACTAGTGCAATTGGGTCCACATGGAAAAATGGGGCCATATGTACTAGTCATTGAAGTGTGGGGGGAAATGCTAGAGGCTAACTACCACTTACGCATGTGCATGCATCAGTGGGGGTGCCTCCTAGACCAAGACCCACATTTTAGGAGCCACTGGAAGTCCCGACACCAACCTACTTTAGTTATTTGGAGTTAGCACTAGTTAGCCTCAGTTAGCCTTTAGTTACCTTCAGATGACTCACTATCAGTTAGCTAGCGCATGTTTTGCATGGATAATGAATGCATGCATGCGGAGGAGTGCTTTTTCTCACCTACCACACTAAGTTGCACTGATTTAACTAGTTGTTACTTCTTGTTGGAGTTATTGTTCATTGGATATTTGATTTGATGGAGTCTGATATTGATTGGGAGACCTTGAGATAGAGATTCAGTTAGATACACTCTTATCCACTTTGAGGATTCGAATTCATTACTCTTGCATTCTAATTCTACCTATTTGTAATCTATTGTACACTAGATATTACTATGATGAATATACTGTAAATTCTTGAGCAATACTTGTCTGTTTCCAGTTTGGATTGTTTTCCTTAGTTTGTATGTTCATTCTCCATTCAATTGCTGCAACATAATCAGAACACTCTACTTGAATATATTAATGGCATTAAAATTATAATATCATCAAACATTGAATATTTGTTAATGAGGTACTACTTAGAATGTTGATAAGAGCATGATGAACATCCAGCCAATAATTTGTATATTTGAATAATCATAAAAATAACCTGTCAATTCTTCTGGAATCTTCCAATCTATTGCAATTGATGGTGTTTGATTCACTATATAGCATAATTTATTTAACCCGTGACTCTTGCTACAATTTGAAATCACAAAGAATGATCCTTTCTCTCTTTACAATAGTGTTTTTCATGCTTTCAACAGCACCATATGTCTTTCAATCCCAACTTCCTCACATTAGTTTTAAAATTCCAAAGGTGTGAACTCGCCTCCATTATCTATAATTGATTATTCCACCAATACTCTTTTCAAACAAGGCTCTAGGATTCTTGAAACACCACCCTTTATTTTGAGAATATAAATCCACAACTTAAAATGCAATTTCCTTTGACCAAACCTAGCCAAGCTATCCAAATGATCCTTCACTGCTCACTTCTATGAACCTTACAATTGAGTTTGAATTTTCCACCTCGAACTTTGCATTCCAAACCTTCATTGAATCTTATGAATCCAACCAATTGATCTAAACACATATTCACATCTAGGCCCATTTACAATCAAGTTCACTAATCCTTTAAATAGGCTTCATTAAATGCAAACTTGGAACACCATATCATGGTATACCAAATCCATAGGCCCAAGATACCATGTTCTTCAACGTAAAACAATATTAGCTCAATGAATAATTTATCAAAGTCAATATTAACCCCACAATCACCTTTTTAAAATTATATAACAAAGGTAACCAAGAATCCCCCATGCCCTCCCTATCGCCTAGGTCTATGTCTAGAGTTTATTGGTGATTTACTAGGGTTATGCATGCCTATCAAGGTATTACATTCACATTCCCATTTACACATAATTAAAATTTACATCTTCAAAGTTGTTGCATTGATATATTTATGATTACCTATACCAAGTACTTTTACACATTACTTCTTCAATCTTGCATCAGCTACTCACTTGGTATCAAGTCTAACTCAAGAAATTTTACAATTTGTTCTTTGTTCCATGTGAAAAATATAAGAGGTTTTTCTCTTCACACATAGATATGCAGACCTCTCTATTTACTTCCAACAACATACCTCCACTATTGAAGAAAATGATCCTAGGCGGAGCTCCCATGCTACTACAACCAACTTCCTTGAAATTAAGGAATTTTATCATAACCCCTCTTGCAATATCCCCAAAGCAAGTCTAAAAAAAAAAGGAAGTTGGAAAAAGAATATATTATAGAGTATATGTTCACTTCAAATACTCAAATGTACCTCTTTAATCACATGAAATACTCATGTAATTGATAGCATATTCGGTAAGAGGATCGATTTACCCCTCCATGTAAAGGATTCTTAGCCACATCCCTCTTGATGGAACTCTCAATCTCTTGAAAATTGTGCCTATAGTTTCTTCCCCTAGTTGCAAATTCCAATAGAACCCAAACGACGCCTATAAGCAATGATTTATTGGCAGAGAACTTATTTTCATTGGAGGGTCCACCTCGTGGGTAGTGCAAGCTCAAAGTCATGAGCTATAGGAATTCCTTCTTAATGGAAATATCCACCAAATTGGAAAGAAATGACCTCTATTAATTCTCAAATATTGCACACACGTGGCATCTTGTGATTTTTATAGTAATATGTCATCGACATATAACATGAAACCCACCGAAGACATCCTCATCCCGGTCAAAAAAGTAGTATGAGTCAAAAATGAAAAAGAATACTAAAAATCATAAGGCCACATACTCAAAACTCTGTTTATGTGTGCTTTTGCACGTATTATAAGTTCTATGACTACAAGATCCTAGTGACGATTTACCTTTGATATCTGCATGACTATCAAAATAGTGGGAGCATTCAAGGATCATATGGGTCATGAAGGCTTGTCATGAACAAAAATTCAAGCTTGTCGTGCATTGAAGGATCATGAAGGCTCCTCACCAAAAAAAAAATGAACTTGTCTCTTCAACATGATGGGGGAGCATTCAATTTATCCCTTTGTGTACCTTGGATCTAGTTCATGAGGTGATGTGGTTCACACTTGTATCTAGCTGTTTCTTAGACACCTTTTGGCTTATAAAAGGATGCCATGGGCATGTATCTTGTAAGAGAAATTTAGATCAAGATTATGTTACTAGAATTGTGTTTAAACTTCCCTATAGATCACCTCTTCCCACATCTATTAGCATTCTCCAAGATCCCTTTCCATCTTCCTCTAAGGGGAAAGTGTTTCTCCCATTTGTTCTTTAAGCTATATAGCATTTACTATGGACAAAATAGACCTCCCTAAGGGAGATTGTTGGATTCCCTTTGAATCCCACACCTCCTATGCAACACTACATGTATTTTCTTGACCATTGGGAAATAGAAATTGGTTCTAGCATTGGCTTGTTGTTGTGGTTTTCATCTCCTCATTCCCTTTTATTTATTCCAAGTTAGTTTTATTTTGATTTACCAACAAGAGCTTGCACTATATATTTGGAGTTCTCACATTTTATTTTTGCAACACAATATCGGGCCTTGTTAACAACCTCAAAGGATTTCAACCAACATGGTAGAGGCTGCACACCTTTGTACATAACTTCCCACAACAACCTTCATTTTTTCTGGATAGTGACGACCTTCCTCCCAAGGAATCAACACCATACCTAAAAAAAACCTTTTGTGTTTCCTTTACAACCAATGATTGGTGGCATGATTGTGATTTCAGCGATGCAAGAAATCAGCCATGTATTTTGGATTGATCTCTCTCTCCTTGTGGGTTAATACTCCATACTACTAGTTCCTTCAAAAAACTCATGCGATATGGTGCTTCAGATAATCCTCAACATGCAATATGTATGCAACGATCTCTTTCCATTGCTATAATGATCTCCACACAATGCCGTAATTCTATTTTTTGTGTTCATTAACAGGCACTAGAAACATATATGTAGCAGAGAAACAAGATACACTATACATAATGGAAAACATGGGAGAGACATGGTAAAACCCTTCATAGGGAAACATCTACTTGAAAGTGGCAATCGGTATTCTTATTGCTCAAACATGAGATTTACAATACAACCAAGGAAAAAACTTGTAGTCTTGACTCAATATCTTTCTCTAAGGGATAGATATTTAAACAATTTCTCTCACAGTTACATAAATTGTTTGATTTATTGCTTCCTCCTATTATTTCTAATTGGTTTTATCTAAATTCAGCAATATGCTATTGTTGAAACAACTGTGAACCACCTTAACCTAAATTGGTTATTTGGTTGTAACATTCCAATGGAGTTAGCTAGAAGTTGATTCAACATTGGATTCAACCCTTGGCACAAGGAGTGAGCATTCTACCCCTACCCTAAGAATGATGTGAAGTGAAGAATGAAAAATTACTTAAAAGGTTTGTAGAGAATGGATAAAATCCAATCATCACGCATGGTCAATGCAAAATAATAGGTACTATAATGAGATAATGTCAAATGTAGATAGTAACCCTTGATGATGGTTTAAATGCTTACCTCTATATTAGTAACTCTAGATGATTGTGTAAATGCCAGCATCTATATCAATATAACTCAAAATAATGGTGTAAAATCCTACCAAAATCTATATTAGTAACTCAAAATGATGGTGTAAATTCCTACCAATAGATAGAAAGAGCTCAGTGATGGGTACTTGCAGCCGTGTGAGGAATCTATGAAGCTGAAGACAGAGGTCATGAATCTATGCCAGGTAAACTAGCAAGTAGCATCTACAAAAGCACAGGAGGTCGCATCATTGTAGATAGCACAGGATGAGATGAAGAGGAAAACTCCTCAAGAGATCGTTGACCTGAAGAATCAAACCGAACACCTAATCATCGAGAATACGCAACTAGTTGTGAGTAGAGGCAAGGTAGAAGTGGCTACTGATGAGGCATGTCTACACATCTATGAAAGAAAAGAGGAACTTGATGCAGTTTCCAAAGCTAAGCAATTGGGTGAGGTCATCATCCAGTTCCAGCTGACGAACAATCTGCTCAATGCTATGGTCTACCCAGAAACACCTCCAGAGCAGGTTGCAGAGTGGAAGAATTCCATCAAAGTGATCACAACACATTTTGAAGCAATGGAACAGGAAACCAAGAATATCTTGGAGGCCACGACACAATTTTTGGGAAGTGTCATCCAAGATGAGGAATTAGACCAACCGACCAAACAAGCATGAGAAGATTATGAACAATTGACAATGTTGAAGACAACATTACGAGCAATACCACCCATGATTCATCTGACACAGTCCACCGAGATGAGAGATCTATAACAACGAGCCTCAAAGGCACAAGAATGACAATGCAAGCGCAGTTCCCAGCTAGATGAGTTTCAAGATATTGGAGCATAGTTGGCTATCAAATAAGTTTCCATGTTGCAAGCTGTGCAAGACAGAAAGAAGGCATTGAATACCAAGTTGGTAGAGCACCTTGTGAAGAAGGACTTGCTGGGTTTTCAGGATGAAGCTGAAAAAGGTTTAAGCACAGGTCGAGGAAATCTTGCAGTTGTATGAGGACTTCAAGATGAAGATGATCAAGTATACCCTATCCATGTGATGTGACTCAAGGACGAGCCACAAAACTGTGTTGGGGGCCTATTGGAAGGGGTTTTGGGGTAAGTGAGTTGTGCAGCACCACGGATGCTGCGCAAGCTCACATGACACTGCGTAAGGAAAAGACAACGTGGTGGGTGGAAAACAAACCATTTTTGAATATTTTATGCTATTTTATGCATCTTTTTGTATCGGTTGGCCACATTTTGTGGATATAGGTCATTAGTGGTTAAATTAGTTAGGATTTATCTAGAAGTGGACCTTGAATGTAAAGGCACAAACCTATATATAGAGTTAGAATTGCAAATATAAATGATATATTTTGATCAATGAATCCTTGAATCCAAGAATGATCTGTTTGTAGATTTGTCGATCATATATGAGTGAGCAAGTAGAGAGCGATTGAATCTTGTGTTATCTTGTGGGTTGATCATTCTCTTGTTGTGGAGAAGTACTATATGTTATTGATCTATTATGCAGAAGTGATATGACATGATGGATGTTTCTCTGAATTGCTATTGTCTTTCATATCTCTCTTCTGTCCTTATGTGCTACAATTTCTAATGATGGATGTTTTATGAATCTGCTTTATGAATGAATAATATGATACTGTTCCAATGAATAAGTAAACGATGGGATCTATTTAGATATTCGGTTACACTGATAGATCTATGATGAATGCTGCCATACAGGATGAATGGCGTTGTTAGATATGATAATTATGCTGATAAATTATTGATGCCCTGATCCTCCCCATTACTACTAGAAACTTGGTTCTAACATCTCTCTCTTGAACATCTCGGGTGATACTTCATCCGCTCTATGGGTGTTGTTGGGTAGGGTCAAACCTGTCTGGGTAGGTGCTCAGGGAGATCACGTTGGTTGGGCATCAACAGAGTTAGAACCCCTGTTGACAAGGCTTTGTTGGTTGGTTTTGTCCAACATCTGCAACAAGATTTTAAATGTAATACACATTTCATACTACATTTTGTAAAAACAATTATCATATTCTTAGTATGTCTAATATGCATTATGTGGTTTCTTTATTGACAGAAATCAAAATAGTGGTTCCTATGCTACAAAATTTTGAAAATTCTGTTAAAATTTTGGTTTCTTGTAGGGATGACCGTGGATTGTAGTGGCTCTTCCTAGCTGAGTCATGGACTTTTTGACATTCATTTATCTGGGTTGTGATTGTTTTTTGACCACTAAAGTTGGACTACAATTTCCCACTCCTACAACACCATTACCGTGTTCATTTTGGTGCTTCCTACGTAAACCTTTTCGTGCTTGCAACCTCTAAGCCTGAGGGGTCTTCACTCTTGGAGACTGATATATCTTGCTGGATAATGTAGGTGTCTAACCTAAACCTAAAACAATATAACCCTCTCTCTCTCAAGTTATGACATGTGTAGCAGGGATTTCTCCCTTGCTATAGTGTAGGAATGGCTACCTTCCGTCTTTAGGACGGAAGGGTAGGTTCCTGGTGGTGAAATGCAGTAAAAATGGATAGAAAGCAAAGTAGAATAGAAAGAAGAGAAATGGTTGGAAACCCCTCTGCAAACACTGTTAGGGTCTAGCTCCAGGTACCTGCAAACAACATGTTAGAAAATAAAATACCTGCAAAACAAGTTAGTCAATAAACCTGCAAATAAACCATGGATTAGAAAGCAAATGACCTACTAAAACAAATACAGAAAATGACAATTTATACCTTCTCTTTGGATGGAATGGGCCACCATGCCCTAGCTTGGAGAAGCACCTCTCTTGGATGGGGGAGCTATGGCTCAATGGAGGATGGAGGAGAGGGAGGGTGGGTGGCTTGAGAGACAAAGGGTCTCAAGGCATCCACGGGAACCATAACAGTATGCAAGGGAGAAGTGATTTGAGAGTGACCCCCACCCCTCTATTTATAGCTTTTTTGGGGCTTTTTAGGGTTTTAAGCCCCTAGTTGGGGCTTTAGCCCCTTTTTTGGGCTTTTAGCCCCTTCCACTCTATCTTTATCTCCTTTTGGAATTTTTAGCTCCTTTGACGGGTTTTAGCCCCTTTTTTGGAGGCTTTAGCCTCTAGGAGAGCTATTTATGCTCTTTTTAGGGGTTTTTAATCCCTTTTGCTCATTCTAAATCCTTTTTGAGGGTGTGGGGGTCCAATGGGGTGAAATGAGGGTCGTGCATGGGTGTCCTTGGGTGGTGTAGGCCATGTAAAGCTAAGTGAGGGATTTTTTGGGTGAACAGATTACCCCCTAATGTGTGAGGGTAGGATCTCATCGTATGGCTGATGAACATCATAGGAATTTTTGCGGAGAGGTGGTGCTTCTAAGGCTGGTGCATGGTGGCTTTTGGTTTTTGTATTAATATGGTTCCCATCAATGGGTGAGATACAAATAATGTGTGACATGTATATGGATGAGGCAGGAATCCCCATGCTCATGACAATGTCAAAATAATAATGTGATCTATGATCTATAATACAAGAGCCGATCATATACAACTGATGATACAGAGTGGTTTCCTCAATGAGAGGCTGAATACAATGCTGATATGAAGAACTACTACATTGTACCCATGGATTTCACATGGAATTCCATATCTTCATGACTAATAGCCTATTGGATTTGGGACGATACATAGCTGTATGAACTCACTGATGGAGAGTTAGAGTCTCTGTGGTACAAGTATGTTGTATCAATCATAAATCTATATAGAAGCACGGCTGGGGCTTCTGAACACTGTCTCCAATGCAACTTGGAAATCATAAGGGACATAACCTAGTTAGGTCCCTCGAATAGACTCATCAATGTGTTAGAGTCAGGTGACATTCGGGGTCTTCGACCAAATATTGTACAGACCAATACCATGTATCAATCTCAACAGTGCGATGATGTAGTTGGAGTCGAGCATGTGAGAAACAACCATCCCAAGAGGCACTAAGGACTCCTCTCAAGTGGTCCGAGGAACTCATCAATGAGGTTAATGAAACTAAGATATGGGGACCTTTGGGTCTATCCTCTGGAATATGTGTGTTGTTGTCGACAAAGGGAGACATGCCCCAGGTCAAGGAAATGGTGTTTCCTTAACCAGAAGCATGAGGGAGATAACCGAAAGATGTGAGACAATATGCAGACTAACACACTGAATGGGGGGGTGAGGGGAAGGGAAAGAGTTGAACAGGGGCAAGGGGAGTGTAGTGGACTCAAACTTCCTTTGTTAAGAGTATGACGGCAGGGCAGACCAAGAAGCAAATGAAAGTGACTCATGGGAATGGGATCATAGCTGTAATACTAGGAATGTCACTGCCAATGGAAAATACTTGGGGGAGGTGGACACTTTTGATATTGATGGGATCCAAGGAAGACACATTGCAGAGTACTCTGAACAAAGGCGACCCAAAGTGGGGATGCGGCCAAACTATTTTCTGTGGGGTGGTATTTAGAGACACCGTTGTGGTACAATCTCGAGGATTTTTTGTAAGCCCGAGAAAGTAAATGCTCAATGGTACTTTTTTGAAATCGTGAAGAAGACTCTAGTGGGGGATATTTTTCATTGGCAATATCCTATGCCCAAAAAAGGATTAAAGTATACATAGGAGAGCTCACCCATATTATAGGGGATGAGAGACTTCTTTACCGTTGGTAGTCCAATCAGGCTGGAAAAGGTTAAACCTATACTAACCGGATGGTCATTTAGATACTTTTATGAGCATGAATGAAACCAAGTTTGCTCAGTAATATTTTCTTGATGAGAAGGATGGAAAAGAGCTTAACAACAACCCATGGTGAGCTTTTTCATAAAGTTCGTCCTCTCTACCTGAGAAAGCATAAAAGTATGCAGAGGGGAACGGTCTTGGCTTGAATGTGCCAAGGTGGTTCTTTTCATTTTATGGTCTACATAGTCTGCAAAAGGAAATAAATGAGATGATGTAGATGCCCTTTCCTATAATTTAACGAGCAGGAAAGGAAGCAGCTGCGCTCGACAATCTTTTCATTCTTTTAGGAGTCAGAAAAGAACTTAAAAGAAACTCTGTTATGGTCAACCGATCAAGAGGGCATTGATGGTGCCCCCATGTCCCAGCAGTGGACAGTGGTCCAAAGGTCATCTGTGCAGTATGGATGGAGCAGGTGGCTCTTGGACATACACGGGATAGATCACGATAAAGGCACGTGAATCGGTGCAGCAGTGGCACACAAACCGATGTGGCTCTCGGATAGAGTTCAAGAGAGTTGTGTGTGTGAGTTATGGTGGAAAGAATTGACTACATGTGATGTGAGTGCGAGTCCGAAGGCAGTTTATAAAAGAAATGGGCCATCCTCTGGGGAATGGTCCGGGATCCCGCATAAGGTGCGGTGGACGGATATGATACATGATGCAATTGTTTGTATGATTCCTATATGCTATGATGAATATGCCAATTTAGAATGTCGTTAGCCATCTGATGTGCTACACTATTGAGGCTTCTAGGAACATGTGTGAATGTGAAGGATCCAAATGTTCTAACCACCTGTTTAGTGCATAGGAATTTTCTAAAGAGGCAGGGATCATGTACCCGGTAGTAGTTGTTCAACTAGGAGACAAGCAGCTGGGAGTCTAATAAGACATCAAGATGGAAAATGCCCAATTGGAGAGAAGCAGCAAAGAGGCCAATGACACCATCATATTCGGCCTGGTTGTTGGTTGCACTGCCTATGTATGTTCCATCGATATGGACCAACTCATGCGATGGGGAGTAGATGACCCATGCAGCCAAGGTGAGGTTTAGAGACCATCTTCTTGCTCCATCAGCAAATCCAATGTACCAATCTGAGGTAGGATCCATCTGGAGCAATGAGGGGAAATGATACATAAGACTCACTTTTAAAAATGTGTAAAAAAAAAGGGACAAGACTATATTACAAGCTGAACTACTGTCATTTAAAGAGGTGATGTTAGAGGGAAATTGGTTTGGACTTTCATGGGATCAGCGGTCATTCCTTTGGGTTCCCGTGTGAGTGGCAGTAGGCAAGTGTGATGCAAGTATAGGTCCACATACACTTGTATCACCATAGTGTGGCTTGTAAATTGAGGTAACTTTGGGGAAGTGGTCCCAAAATTTGTTTGTTAAACATGAGATGATGGTCTCATCAGGAGATGGAAATTTGAGACCGGAGGTGTGAGAAGTGTCTTGAACCAGTTTCGGGTGACTTTGGATTAGAAGCTGATGGTGCTGCTCCCTAACTTGTGCTAAAAAAATTTAAAAAACAAGAAAAGAAAATTAAGCGACTCATTGGTGATGTTAAGCGTAAAATCTCTTGAGGTAGAGCCCATTGCGGGGGTTCTCCAATGGTTCTCCATCAAAGTCAATAAGGGTGTATGCCCCTTTTCTGAGGCAATGGTGGATGATATATGGGCCATACCACATTGAATCGAACATTCCTTTTCCCAACTTATCATTGGGTTGGTCACAGACTAGAACCATATTGCCTTCGCTAAAGGTGCAAGGGTCGACATGGGAGTCATAGTGGGCCTTTGACTATGTTTACACTGCTTCAATGGCTTGGAGGGCAGCTCGATGCTCTTCTATGGTTTTCTCTAGTTTGAGGAGTCATTCTTCTAAAGGTGAAGTATCAGGGAGGAGCTCTACCATGAGGCCGAGGGATGGGATTTGGCACTCTATAGGGAGTACTGATTCAACGCCATGTACTAGGCAGAAAGGAGTGAAACCGGTTGCATTTTTTGTGGATGTGCGATAAGCCCATAGGGAAGAGAATAACATGTGATGCCAGTTGGTTTTATGGTCCCACCATCTGTTGGAGCATTGTTTTGATGATTTTGTTGATTGCTTCAACTTGGCTGTTGCCCTGGAGGTAGTAGGAAGATGAGTACTAGTGTTCGAATTTCAAAATGGTTGACAATTCAACCCATACGGCATCTTGAAAGTGTGCTCCATGGTCTGAGACTAATTGTTTAGGAACACCAAATCGTGAAATAACATGGTTGAAGAAGAAGTGTGCTACTGTTTCACTTTTGCAATCAAACGTGGGCATGGCCTCAGCCCACTTAGTGAAGTAATCGACTTCCATAATGATGTATTTATGACCGTTGGCCGAGACAGGATTGATTGTCATGAAATCGACTGCCCATTTGCAGAAAGGCCCGACTATGACTACGGGGTGTAACGGTGCAGGGGGGGTTCTTGATTTTGGGGCAAAGAGCTGACAGTTGTGACAATGATTGACTGCCTCTATGCAATCAACGAAGATAGAAGGATAGAAATAGCCGATGCGTAGAATATTCTGGGCGGTTTCCAAGCCTACAAGGTGGCCACCACAGGCTCCACTATGATAGTCGTTGAGGATGGTCTCGGCCTCATCATGGGTGAGGCAATGGTGTAGGATTGTATCAATGCCTCGATGATATAGAACATCTCCAATTAGCAAGTGGTGAATGGCTTGATGCCAGATGCATTGCCTACCCTCATGGTTTAAGTGCGCTGCAAACTTTTGTGTTGGTAAATAAAGAAGGATGTCCCCAAAACATGGGTCTTCCGTGGATATGACGAATAAGAAATCATCAGGGAGATCATCCTTGGGGGTGATGACATGGTTAATGGGGGCAGATTGGTCATGAGTGGGGCTAGTGTGAATTCCTTTGTGCTTTTTGGGGAAATGAACTCTAAGTTGAATTCTTGGAGGACGACTACCCACTTAGCTACTCGACCTTGTAGAAGGAGGCAGCTTAAGAGGTACTGCATTGGGTTTGAATTAGCCACTACATGAGTATGGTTTGTGATGATGTAGTGGCACAAATTCTGAGCTGAGAAGACGATGGCGAGGATGAATTTCTCCTCGAGTGAATATCGTAGTGGGGGTCCTGTTAGCTTCTAACTGATCTAGTAAATCATGTGCTCATGGCGAGCATCATCTTCTTGGACCAAGACTCCAACAATGGAATTGTCAGAAGCCGACACATAGAGAATGAAGTATTTACTGAAGTCTGGTGCTGAGAGTAATGGTGTAGAATCCAAGGCTTGCTTGAGTGCATCAAATGATTCTTGTGCTTGCTGATCCCAAACAAAGGGGATTTTTGTGTGCAGCAAGCGAATGAATCCGTAAGATTTTGTTGCATACTCTGGTACAAAGCAGTGAAGGAAGTTGGACTTGCCTTAGAGGTTCTGTAGTTGGTGCCAAGTTTTTGGGGAGGGAATATCAAGGATAGCCTGAACTTTGAGGGGATCTACCGTTATCCCTTTGTGGGATACAATGAATCCAAGTAGAGGGCCTGCTGGGACACAGAAAATGAACTTGAGGGGATTCAGGCAAATTTTGAACTTATAGCAACGTAAAAAGACCTATTGCAATTCATCTATATGTTGTGCTTGTTTTGGTGATTGAGCAATAAGGTCGTCCGGCTAGACCAAGATGATGAGAATTAGGTCGTGGAAACAATATGCCATGGCGCACTGGAAGGTGGATCCAGATTTTTTCATGCCAAAGGGCATGAATCAATATGTGAATGTGCCCCACGGGGTTGTGAATGCAGTCTTGTAATGATCTTCTTTCCGGATATGAATTTGGTTATATCCATAAAATCCATCCATGAAGGAAAAGACTTCATGTCTAGCACATGCATCGATAATTTGATCGATGAAGGGTGTTAGGAAGTTGTCTTTGGGACACGCCCCATTGAGATCATGGAATTCTATGCAAACATGAATGGTACCGTGTTTTTTATTCACAGGAACAAGATTAGAAACCCAAGTGGTGTAGGCAATGGGGTAAACGAAGCCGACTATGCGTAGCTTCTCTATCTCAGCTTTGAACGTGGCCGCTTTGGAAGGATGAATCGGCCATTGCTTTTGGCATATGGGGGCCACCTCAGGCCATGTGTTGATGTGGTGTTCCAAAATGGATGGATCCAACCTGGGAATTTCAGTGTAAGACCAGGAAAATATGTCACGAAATTCTTGGAAGAGAGCTTTGTAGGCAGCAACTTCTTCTGGGGAGTAGGATGCCCCCAGCATGATTTATTCAAAAACCTTCGGGTTGGTTGAGATGTTGATTTTGATGGTTAGTGAGATGTTGGCCATGTTCCCCTCTTTGAAGGCATCTGGTGCCAGAATGGGGTTTTTGAACCAGTCGAATTTCCCATGAATGAAATCTTTGGTTTCCACAGAAAAATGGTCAAAAAGTGACACAAGTTCTTTGGGGAGGAAGAATGAGTGATGGTGCATGTCGTACCATGGGTATTCCGAGGTGGTTAAGGATTCAAGTATCTCCTCATCCTTGCAGAAGCAACAAAGAGATAGGTCTAATGGACCATCGTTGGAGGTGGAGACGAGCGGGTCGGTAGAACTGGACATCATGTAAATGGACATGGTGTCCGAAGAAGGAGGTGGGGGGTGAACTTCTTTGATCAGGGTGATCTTAGATTGAAGGGAATGTTGACAGAGGTCTGCTAAAGCCATTCAGAACTTGGGCAAGTCTTGACAGTGGTGAGAATAGTTTCCATACAGTCCGCAAAGGGAGCAAGAATGGTTTGTTCTCAATGACTTGTTTCTCACTATTGGCGTGCTTGGAAGTTCAACCACAGGGAGGTTTTCTGTTGTATCCATGGCGTCCAAATGCACATGGATCATTGGAATCTCAGGGCAGTTCTGGGTCAGATGACCTTGTTCTTCACAGATGAAACAAGGTGGGATTTTTTGAGGTTTTGCAGTAGCTTTCGCATTCTTGCCCCTTGCCCTTTTTGGGTGGGGTGGTGCATGCACATGTGGTGGTTGGTTTTGGCAGGTTGGGTGGAGGATGAGACTCGATCGCAATGGGTTACATGGGGGTTAAGACTACTTGGGCCATTGGTGGTTGAGTTGGTGGATCAAGATACCACACGAGAATTCCTAATGTAAAGTTGGGTAGGTTTAGGGTGGCCTTTATTGGCTTGCTCATGACACCAGGCAGGGGAAAAAGGAAGGGAATTGTATGGACTAGAGAGGAGCCTAGATAACTCCCCAATGGTTTTATGTGGGGGTGAGGTTGTGGTTGCGGCTGCGCATAATTCTGCGACTATGGAAAGTGTTGCGGCTGTTGTTGATGTTGTGGCTATGGACGGTGTTGTGGTTGCGATTGGGGTTGAGGCTGTGGTTATTGTTTGGGTGCAACAGTGTTGGATGAGAGCATGCACAAGTCCGCAGTCTCGTTTGGTGTCGGTGGTGGTGACACTAAGGGAAAAGGAGACATCATGTTGGTATCAACAAAGAAACCCGGGGCCCACATTCAATAATGGGGAGGTTGGTATGTTGCTAACCATGGTGTTGACCCTAGGGATAACATTCACATTTGTGGTCATCCCTTCCGGATCAATGCTGTTGATCATAGGGATAATGTTGGTGGGTTCTGTTAGCCCTTGCGGATCGTGATAAATCAGTTGGTCAACCATCCTGATTTTCCCTTCATGGGGGAACATCATGAGACAGGAGACAGTTGATGCGATAGCTCTCATGGAATACATATAACTTCTTTCGAGGAGAAGGATATAGTCCAATTGAGCGTTGACAACCTCTATGTCAATCAGAACTGTCTTCCCGGCTAATGTGATGGGGACATGGGGGAGGATTCCTTGGGATTTAGTGGGATGGCCATCATAAGCCCGTAGAGTTGTGGAGGATGGTTGTAGAATTGGGGATCAGAGTTTCTACCAAACTAGGGTAGACATAATGCACCGGTGCACAATCAAATTCTAGATAGAAACCAGGATTTGAAAGGAAATGGTTGATGGAAATCGTGGTTCTCCATTCCCTGTGTCAAATGTGATCAACTTGGAGTTGGAGGGGTCTACAACCCCAAGGGTTGCTAGTAAGGCTTTTTGCTGTGTTGGGCACGTTTTGAGTACCTCAAGAGAGGACATGAGGGTTGGTGTTTGGGCCAAATCATCCACGATGATGTAGCTGATAGCAGCTATAGCCGTGGCATTATTGGAAACCCGACGTATGGGGGGGCGGAGGAACGAGGGTAAATAAAGAGGTGCATTGACTGTTTTATACTTTGATGCCACTAATGTGTTAGTGGGTTTGGTGTTGGTTCTGTACAGATTTTTTCTAGTTTGTAGATTGACCTCTTCAGTTGTCATAGCTAGTAGGTGGTGGACACTTGTTTCTACCATGGGAGGTGCCCCCGGAGTGTTGGGATTGGGTTGGGGAGGGGGTGTGGTTGCCACCAATCCTTGGACTGGTAATGGGTTTTGAAGCACCATAGGAGGAGGTCCTTGTGGTGCCGGGTTGGGTTAGGCTTGGTCAGTTGTGCTGGTGACATGTTGCACCTTGTTCCTAATGGCCTACTTGGCATGACCCATGAAAGGACACTCGAATGTGTAGTTCTTGTAGACCTCATAGAGTCTGCCCAGTTCATTTATATGCAATGGAGCGTTGCATCTCGCTACATTTGGTCGTGGAGGATTTTGGGCTACTTGGTTTGCCGCAGCATTGTTTGGAGGATTTGGTTACTAGCGACCTCCTTGCAGTTGATTGTTGCTGTGGTTCTAGGGTCAATTATTCCTATCTTGCACTTGTTGATTATTGGGGATAGCTGGATGGTTGGGATAGTTTTGTTGTGTAAACACCTGTTCCAATGGAGCGGGTGGAGCAGGGGCGGCAGCTTGAACTGCTTGGAATAGTGGTGCATAGTATATTTCAGTTGGTGGTAGTGCCACAAATGTGGGAATTTGCCCCGCGTATTGCTGTGTTGGCCAAGCCAAGGCCTGAGCCTGCTGCGGTGGCGCATGTTGTGCATAAGAAGTTGTGGCTCCAAATTGGGACATCATTCTTGAATAGTCAGAAGTTTGGTTTTGGTAGGAAACACTAGCATTGTTGCTTGGTTGTGGTGGTATTGCAGGTGGTGTTGGACCCTGCTGTGGTTGGTGGGAGACTGAGCCTATGATTCCATCTACACCATGGGATGCCCCCGGTGCATCACGGTAGGTGGTACCCACACAGGGAACATCTGGAATGATAGTGTAAAGGTACCCAGACTGTGCATAAATCAAATCGAACTGCTGGGATTTCAAGATGGCTTCTTCTTTGAATTGGGGACGTTCGGATGCGACGTCCTTTTCTATAGGTGGGAGCAAGGTTTTGAGGAACCAATCCAGGAATATCCTTTCATCAAGTTGGATCTTACACAAACTACGGCATCATTTACAGTCATGGATGTGGTCAGTTTTATGGGTCACAGTATTTTGGCAACAAGATAACAAGATCTCCACTCCTTCATCATATCTGACAGGGAGTTGGAAATATTGCAGGAACATGAAAGCTAGGGAGTTGAAATATGGGTACTTAGCTTGTGGTAGCTCAATGTACCACTTGGTTGTAGCACTTGTGAGGGTGCATTGGAATAGTCTTATACTTGTCGAAACATCTACGATGTTGTTTGATGAGAACCATAGATGAAACATCATGATGTGGTTTTGGGGGCACTCCCGTGCCTTCCCTTCAAACTTGGGAATGTATGAGGGAAGTTTGGTTGGCATGGGAGGCCAAAATGTTTGATGGTAGATAGGGTCATTTGTTAACCAAGACAAATCAAGAAAGTTGATATGTGCCATGAAAGGCATGTTTGACCCCGGGTTGATGTGAGATGGGGTAGCCATGGTGTTGGGGTTTGCAGGTGCATAATGAATCTGCATTGTTGGGGGTACTTGTGGCACCATTGTGGATGGGACAGTCCCCCAAGTGTGGTGGGAGGGAGAGTGTGGGTGGAAGGGCCACTGCCCCCATGTATGACAGGAGGGGAAGTGTAGGTGGAAGGGCCACTACCCCCATGTGTGACAAGAGAGGCAATGTATGTGGAAGGGCCACTGCCCCCATGTGTTGCAGGTGGGACAACTTGAGTGGTCACTATGGATGGTGGTAGTTGACTGATTATAGTTTACATGACCATGTTGGGGCCACCTATAGGGTTGTCGGTGATAGTTTGTGGTGTGGACATGGGTCCACTAGCTATGGCTATGCCGAAAATCTCGATCCAGGTTTGCACCAGCCATTGGGCTTGATTGTGTAGTGTGCAAGTCTGGATCATACTGATATGGGTCTGAATTTGAATCAGAGGCTGTGTGGCCTTCTGATGGTGTGGTAGGTCATTGAGAATGGTCTCGACGATGTCGGTTCAATGACCTGAATTGTGGTGGTTTTCCTCTTATGCATGAGGAAGAGCGCGAGGGATCAATTGTGTTAAATTTATGTATCAAACTAGTGGAAATGATTTTTTTGACCCCAATTTCAATGGATTCCTATTGGTTGTAGCTGGTCACTGAGCCACCAAGACTACCAGAAGACAATGCTTAGCTTTTTCCTCATGGCAGTTCTACTCAATCGATGGGGGTCATTACTCGTTTCACTTGGCAATTCCTCTCAGTGGCCAGCTACTTTAGGGTTCCCATGGTACTCCTCATAATGAGTTTCTGGGATGAGCCCAAGTACTTCCCATAGTTGAGACAGTCAGGGACTTATGTCCTCAAAGACTGCATATTTTTAACTTAGTGTAAATTTGTAAATTTTAGTGGCTCTCTCAGCGTCATGAACTAAGTTGGGTTGATTTACATGGTATGATGTGTATGTCTTTTTTTTTCTATTATGTGGTGGCTGCAAATGGTTTATGAATATTCCATAGAGTTCATATCATTGTGGATGGAAGTAGTAAATAAACATAAATTTTTCAGACATATACCATTTTTTATCCTGAATTGTGATAGCCTGACTAGGTGACTACCTTACACCTATATTCTTCTTCAACCAGGAGAAGGTGTTGGGCTCTCAACACAATGGGACTAAGCTCATCCATAGATCCACAGGTCACCTTCCGGATGCAAGGTTGGTCAATAGGGAGGACGCTGAGCACCTTGAGAAGCCCTCCTTCTCTACCCCCTCTACCTTCCAAGTCACCCATTTTTAGTGGTTTCGAACAATATTAGGTGAAGTTATTATTACTATACAAGCTATGCCCTTTGTATTATCCTAGAATACCCCGAAGAGTGATGACTAGGTAGAGGAGGAAGGGTTAAGCAAGATTGTTGATTTTAAGTGAGTTTTAGTGAAAATATATCCATTAACCCATTAAATATTTAATTTACAATTTTTTTAGTACATGAAATTGTCATTAACATAAACAAAAACAGAAATAAAACAATTCTGATGGACAGAGGAGGCTGAGCCCCACTGACAGTCCCAATAAAAGCAAACAGTGAAGCCCAAAAAATGGGTCACGCACCTGTAAAGGACCTATTTTTGCGAAATGGATTGTGATCAAACCATGAGAAATTACCTCAAACGGTTGAAAACACACTTCATAAACGGGACCTTTTACTTCTAATCAAGGGCAAATTCACAAATGGATCAATTGTTTGGGCAAAAAACAAGCCCAAACATAGGTGAATTTTCAAAATTTTGGTTTGGCCATTTTTGCATAGTTGAGCAATTTGCAACTCACAAAACAACCAACAGTAACTGGTATTATGGCCGAGACAATAACAAAAATGAAATACAAATATAAATCAACCTAAATAAGAAAAGTATATTAAACAAAACCCAGGGATCTAGTGGGATCAACCTGGTATGGTCGCCAGTTCTGTAGCAGCGATTTCTCCCTTGCTATAGGGCTAGAATGGCTACCTTCTATCTATAGGAAGGAAGGGTAGGTTCCTGGTGGTGAAATATAGTAAAAATAGAAATAAAGAAAAGTAGAACAGAAAGAAGAGAAATGGATGGAAAACCCTCTGCAAACACTATTAGGGTCTAGCTCCAGCTACCTGCAAAAAACATGTTAGAAAACAAAATACATGCAAAACAAGTTAGGAAACAAACCTGCAAATAAACCATGGATTAGAAAGAAAATGACCTCCTAAAAGAGATACATAAAATGACAGTCTATACCTTCTCTTTGGATGGAATGGGCCACCATGCCCTAGCTTGGAGAAGCACCTCTCTTGGATGGGGGAGCTATGGCTCAATGGAGGATGGAGGAGAGGGAGTGTGGGTGGCTTGAGAAACAAAGGGTCTCAAGGCATCCATGGGTAGCATAACAGTATGCAAGGGAGAAGTGATTTCAGAGTGACCCCCACCCTCTATTTATAGCTTTTTTGGGGCTTTTTAGGGTTTTAAGGCCCTGGTTGGGGCTTTAGCCCCTTTGGCCCTATCTTTAGCTCCTTTTTGGGTTTTTAGCTCCTTTGATGGGTTTTAGCCCCTTTTTGGAGGCTTTATCCCCTAGGAGAGCTATTTAGGCTCTTTTTAGCGGTTTTTAAGTGCTTTTTCTTATTCTTAAGCCTTTTTTAGGGTGTGGGGGTCCAATGGGGTGAAATGAGGGTCGTGCATGGGTGTCCTTGGGTGGTATAGGCCATGTAGAGCTAAGTGAGGGATTTTTTGGGTTAACAACATGTATTCATTTTAGCATATAGTCCTTACATGTAGTCTTCTCTTTTACTTTTGAATCTTGTTAGATAGATTAATCATTTAAACAACTTTCAATTAGCAATTGAGTGATGATAGACGTTATTTTTTGGGTTATGTAGGATTTGTACAAGTGGATACATGGAGCTAAGTGATTGTTTGTGATTGAAGTATATCATTATTTTTATTTAATTTAATTTTTTTTTTTAACAGAAACAATTAGGTTTTATATAAATAAAATTGTGGCTAAGACACCCAAGACGTTACATCTATGATTTCTTTGCAAAAAACAAAATTCTCCATCACAAGAAAAGGGGATACTACTTTTATTTAATTTAATTTTTTTTTTTAATAGAAACTGGTAGAAAATTTTATATATAAAAAAATCCTAAGCACATCCATCCTTACAAGGTTTGTAACCAAAATTTTTGAGCTACTTAGAAGGACAAACAAAGGCTTCTAACCTGTAAACAGAAAAGTAAATGATTCTAGACATCTTGTTGAAACAAGTTAAACCCATGGAAGGGTACTACCTTACAAATTGTTTGTTCATCAAAATACAAAAAAACATATAAACCAGGAAAGTAGAACCTAAATCTTCTAAGCTTTCTACCCATGGGTCAGCTGGAAAAATGAGGGCTCTTCCATCTATAAATCTCCAACAGTAGGGGAGTCCTGGCAGTGACTACATTGGGTCATGCTAGTAAGCTTCTGAACATCCTCCTTCACAATTTCAAATTTCCCCATTAATTAATGCAGGTCTCTTATGTTATCGTTGATTCTAGATGCATGACATCCAAGCTGATTTGAGATGGATTTATTTTCTTCTACAACAATTATGTTACCTTTGACACTAGTTCCAACCATTCTATAAATCCAACACATACCACTATCCAAGTCTGCAAGCAAAGACTTGATTTATTCGATGTCCTTAGGGGTTTCCATTCTATCTTGAGCCTGTGTTACCAGGTGAGGCCAAGAAGGAGAGTTAAAATTGCAAAAATAAATCATACCTATTCTCAGTGAATCCTGGGTGGAAAGCTAATCCAGAAACAAACATGACAGTTTCAGTACCTCTTTGACGCGAAGATAAACCAATTGAAAATTAGTTTGAGAGCTGAAAAAACTTGCAAAGAGGGATGAGATATCATCTTTTGAAGGAATGAGGAGAAGAGAGAACATATCCAAGTCATAAGAGTGTTGATAGGAGTTCATGATGATCACCAATCCTGTGGAGCATGCACGAAATTCACTATGGAATACAAAGTACAGGGAGAAGGACTTCCCATAAAGCTTTTCACATGGCCGAGAGCGTCGCCTTTCAATTTTTGTTGTATCAGAGGATGCGTGTTTAGAATGCAGAGAGGGAGGATGTCGAAGGGGGTCGAGGAGAGTAGGTTAGAAGACCCCCTAGGTTAATAAGGGCTAAGGAACATATTTGTGGTGGTGTTTGTATCTTATTGAGACAATTCCCAATTTATTCTTAACTCCTTTATTTTCCATTTTATCCACAAGGTCATTTTTCCTCCTTAAGATGTGGTATATAAGGTGGCATGAAGAGTGGTTCTCATTATGCTAATGCACTCATAAAATCTTTTGCTAATGCACTCATAAAATCATTTTCTGAATGATTTGTTTGGAGTCTCCAACAACAATGATCTTTCTGATATTTTCCTTTTTTACTAGTGCTGGACCAAGGTATAGGGATAGCCATTCATCTTCATTGTTAGTTTTTTATCCAATCCCACAAGCATAGGTTGACACTATATTTCGTCTGGGACCAAAGATAATCCCACCCGCATCTTCCTCCCCAGCATTTAATTTAAATTGTTAGAACATAATACTTTGTACTTTAATAAAAATCTAATAGGATATGGCTAATCAATATTCTAATCATTTAACAAAAAATAGGAAAACCATGTTATGAGATGAAATCAAAAAATTATGATTATGAACTTTAGAAAAATAACACGTCAAAATGATCAAATGGGAAACAAAGAGACATGCATCTCACAAGTTAAATATTTAGAAATAGAACAATGTATTTCCTTATGTAGTTATATAATGATTGTTTTTATTATATTACGATGTTAGGAATATGTTTAATAACATTCTCGGCTATAGTTACGAAGAAGAGGAAAATACAAACAATAGCAAACAAGATTACACCTTCTATGCCTTTGAATGAATCTACTAGTCCCAACAAAGAAACAAATGACAAAGATACATTTTCCTCTTTTCAGGAGGATCAGGAGAAAGATAAACAAGGTAATCCCATTAATTCATATTTTTCTATATCTTAATAACTATAAATCTTATGATTAAGAAATCCATAACGCCTTTATGTGCCCTTCTTTTATAGAATATGTTCACAAACAACCATGCCATATGGATAGCAGTGTAGAACGGGAAGATCCCTCGACACAAAAAGAGGTGGAGCAACATGAAGAACAAGGTAAGCTCATTAATGTATAATTTTGTAGGTCTTCATAAATATTATTTTATGAATTATAAATCCATAACACCTTTACGTGTCCTTTTATTATAGAATATGTTCACAAATAACAATGCCAACAAGATATTAGTATACAAGGTGAAGATCCCTCTACACAAGAATCGACAGAGAAATTCAAGAAGAAAGGTAGAGGAGAAACTAAATGTGTATAAATCAATAACATGGAGGAAAAGATCGAAATTCATATCAATGAAAGGAACCAACCAATTGGTCCAAACTTCGTGAAGATATCTTTGTTACTAGGTGTGCTCACAAGGGGAATGGTTCCAATCAATTATTCTGATTGGAGGAAGGTTTCAGATCAATTATAGGAGGATTTGTGGAACATTATTAATGTGAGTATTAGAAATTAAGTGTATTTTTTTTCAACATTTCTATTTTTGGATGATTTCAAATATTATTTTCAAGCCATGTATGACATCTAAAAATGCAATTCTTGTATGTTGCAGGAAAAATTCATAATCCCTCCGGTCCTTTAACAATATTGTATGAAATCCATTTTCCATAAGGAAAATAGTCATAGATATCGATTGACCAAAAAATATTGTGACCCTTATGAGTCAAGAGAGGACATATTAAAAAATATTCCTCCACTTAGGATAAGTGAGAAACTATGGAGAGAATTCGTCCTATCTCGAGCCACCATTGAATTCCTGGTAAGCTAAAAGATCACACATTATATAATCAAGTTTTTTACAATGTATATTGTCTTGTAAGGTTGAATCATTATATCTTATTTTCAATTGATTTCTAGGATATAAGGAAAATAGAGAAAATGACAGGGACTAGCACACCTTTGGATGTCGAGGTTATCAACGGGTCGATGATGATATGGTAAACAATTGTGATGATATTTTATCCGATATGAGAAATATTAGCATATTTTAGTTTCATTGTAATGTCAAAACTTAACCATAATATTTTACTTATTGCAACTAGAAAAAATATATTGGGCCCAGAAATGGCCCTTTTTGACCTTCCTTAATTACCTCTTGCTGTCCTATCCTACCCCATTGAGCATGCCAGATAAATGTTTTACCCTCACTCTAATATTAAATCCACCAAGGTATGATTGGTTATTTTTTATTTTATTAATACTTATGATTATGATAATTAAGGCTTCATATCTCTCAATATGCTAACATATAATGGTTTATAAAGGTATTTTGAGATATATAGACTGCAGAAAGATCAAGCTGAACATGCTACAAAAATAATGGGCATTCATTGCTCAAGCTGATCACCATCAATCCTACCATTGCGCAAGGAATGCGGTCCCAGTGTATTATCCCAGGAAAAGCTGTACAAAGATAGATGTAACAGAATGCATCAGATTTGGAGGTCAACAGTGCGATGTTGCTTGTGTATAGTTGTGATCTAAAGATATCATTACTCCTGGGTAAATTAACAGTTTCCCTATATTTCCTATCTTTCATCCTGCCATGTTTGTAACAACTATTGTCATTTAGGGTGCCTAAAGATCATAGATCTTCATGGCTTCCCCATAATAGGGATAGGATGTTATGATTTACATTGTATAAATAAGGAGAACTGTTTCGAACCAAGGGTGGTTGAACATATAATCAATTCATTGTATTAGCTGTAATGAGGAATTATGTAATCAATCTGCCTTTTTAATACAAGGAGTTACTTCAGATGTAAGGGTTTTAACGTGTGTTCATCCAGCATCTCTGTGTGAAGGCCGGGCCCGCCTTCCACACGGATTGCCAAGTTAAATTAGGAATTTCAATTATTTTGTTGTGTGATGTTATGTTAAT
Organism: Pseudotsuga menziesii; assembly: GCA_001517045.1. Lineage (NCBI taxonomy): Eukaryota > Viridiplantae > Streptophyta > Pinopsida > Pinales > Pinaceae > Pseudotsuga > Pseudotsuga menziesii. The sequence goes on from LPNX010797595.1 coordinate 410,223, forward strand.
TTTATTTCTTCATAGGAAGTTGTAACAAGTTGTGGATTTACAGTGTGTTGTTGATTGCATCTCTTGGATACCTGTAGTGGCATGGTGTGACAGTCGACTGAGTAGGTAATTATTCCTTATGCAATTTGTGTGGTAACTATAACAGCTCTGTTCATCCTTAGATCTTTTAGTTGTTTTTTCCATGAATCCTTGCATCTTGTCTCTTATTTTTATGATTGCAAAATTTCATTCCTGTACTTCAAATTCATAGAACAACTGAACTCAATTTCTATATTTTGAATCTATAGATTAATCTTCAATTTATGTCTTTGGATTTCTAGAATAATAAGATTAAGATAGTTGGGTTAATCATTAAGTGGTTTGAAATAGAATTTCCCTTTTTCTACAATTGTAATCTAGATGTGACTTTCATCTTTCCATTCTTAGATCAAGAACAACAGAAGGTAATTGTGACTGTATTCCTTAGAAGGTAACTAGATTAAGTATATTCTTGGGATGAGCATAGCCGAACAGAGGATAGGATTGTTCAATTACAGTAATTTAGTGTTTAAAAATATATTGTGCATGTTATCCTTGAAATACAAGACTTCCCTGGGTTGACAATAAATATTGCACACTTTGTATGTTAGTTGTAATTCACTTGCATATTGGGTGCCCAACATTTTGGCACCATTGCCAAGGAGGATAAAAATTAAACACCATCATTAGTTGCATCCTGTAATTTTTTCTATTCGGTCTCTTTTATTTTTTTTTGTAATGATTTGGGTTGTATGAGTACAAGAAGGGTAAAGCATGATCATCTTCCAACTCCCAAATCCCCAAAAAATACTAACAGTGCAGGTGGTCGAGGTCCACAATTGGGTAGAAGAACATTCATTGACGATCTTATTGACAAAACTGATTCATACACAAGGGATTGCCATTAGGAAACACCTATCAGAAGAAGCCCTGCCGATCCTGGGGTGCCAACGTTAGGATCCACAGTGGAGAACACACGAGCAGCCATGACATCCTCAAATATCCCTGTAGAGGAGGACAAAGTTGGTACAACAGGATATGCTGATAGAAGTCCAATCTACCACATTTACGGGTAGGTTGTAACTAAAGAATAATGGACACAGTTCCATCAGAATATTGTTGATTAGTGGAAGAGCGAGGAGAGGAACGAAGAGAAGAATGAGGAGAGGAACGAAGAAAAGAACGAAGAGAGGAATGAAGAGGAGAAAACAGAAGAAGGAATGAGTAATAGACATGAATCTGACGAGGAAAAGGCAATGGGGGAAAACCATCATCATGAAGATCATTCCCTGCATGAAGGAATGGTGGATACACTTCAGTTCCCAATTCAACAGCCGGAAGGAACAGCCCCTATGAAAAATATATCACCATCGGTGTTCCCTTGCTTCCATGGAAAAGCAGTAGAGGATCCAGATGAATTTATTTTCTAGTTTGATATCCTCTATCATAGCTATGACTACATATCGATGCACAAAATCTGAAGCTATTCCCTACCACTCTGAAGGACAATGCATTACGCTGGTTCATGAGCTTAGGAGGTGGAACTGTCACTAATTGGGACAGGATGAAACAGGTGTTCCTGGAGAAATATCAGGAATATTGCAACACCAAGGACAAGAGAGAAGAATTGTTCAAAATGGTGCAGAAGGAAGATGAAAGTCTGGAATATTTTGTAGAGAGGCTTTTATACAATGTGTGAAGAGCTAGACAGATGAACATGGGGTTAGATGTGCTCACGATAATCTTGCTTCACGGGATTAGGGATTATTTCCTAGATATGTTAAACCTATTAGGAAAGGGGTATATCTCCAAGGATTCTTTCAAGAATATTGTGGAATTATGCAAAAGGTACTCCAGGGGATATTCCAGGAATAACAGGTAGGACAAACGTGATAAGCTAGAACGCAATGTCTTCGACATAACTCAGAAGTCGTCTAATGGAGGATTCACCCGTGCAGAGATAGGAAACCTCCTTGAAAATTTCAAAATATAAATGATGAGCTCTATATCCTCGAAAATCAACATCCTGAGGGAAAAGCAAAAACATGCAGTAAAGGATCTCACACTAGGTGTGTTCTGCCCTCGATGTAGAAAGAACCACCCTCTGAAGGAATGCCTGCTTGACAAGGTAGAAGTGTGTCAGTTGTGTGAGCTGAACCATGACACAAAAGAATGCCCCTCACTTCCCCAAGTGAAGGCTATTCTGCAGGCATCAACTCCAGAGGTGGAACCCGCCTACTTCATTGCACAAAAGAAGCCTTGGTAGCCTCGAAACCAAGGTATGAACTCGGACTCATTTCCATTTTTGAATAACACAAGTAATTGGAATAATATGCAAAATGTGAATACACAATTCCCTTCATCTTATTCTCAGTAGAACCCTTCTCAACCTTCAATGCAAAATTATAACTCATGGAATCCCTGGGTTCAGCCACCACAGCGACCACACCAACCAACTTATTTTTCTTTTGGATTGAGGAATTTCCATCCAGGGAACCTATTTCCTCAACAACCTCCACATCAACAGTAACCATACCCTCGTCAATATCCTCAATTTCCTCAATACCCTCATCAGCAGTCGCAGCTGTAGTTGCAGAACAATTCTGCCCCTAATATACCGATACGACCTCAGCTGCCTGCTCAACCTAATCCTAACCCAAATAATAAAACAGTCTATCAATTTGATACTGTCAACATGCCTTCCTACTCCCTTTCTCCTGTTCCTTGCAACGATATTCGCTTATGGTCAGGAAAAATAGTAGAGCCTGTCATCATAGAAGATGTTGAACATCCCACTAATGGGATGATTGAAACATAGAATGATAAATCTAGCGATACACAGCGTATCCAGTTGATTAGGTAGCCACCGTATCTTGAGAGATTAATGCTACCAAGGGTAGGGGGACAACCTCAGTTTAACGTCTTAGGATAGTTAAAGAATATTTATGTTAAAGTTCCCCTTCTTCAAGCTCTTCAAGATGTACCTATCTATGCTAGAACTGTTCGGGACCTGTGCACAAAGAAACCAAGGAGGAAACCCAGAGATCCTCCCACTGTCCACGTCACAGGGAAATTATCTGCATTAATAACAGGAAAAAACCTGTTGTCCAAATATGTCGATCCTGGGAACCCCACTGTCACTGTGCAGAATGGGCATACATAGATAGCCAATGTACTGGTAGATTTAGGAGCAGCAATTAATGTCATGACAATCAAAACTGTAAGAAAACTTGGGCTCACTAATCTTAGGCCAACCCCCACTATTTTAGAACTGGAAAATAGATCCACAATTAAACCTGAAGGAATTTTGGATGATATCGTCATCTCAGTTGACTCTTGGGAGTATCCTGCTGACTTCTTGGTTTAACAACCTAAGTCGCAGTTGGGAGGACACCCATTGATCCTGGGAAGGCCTTGGTTAGAAACAGCTGATCCTTGCATCAGCTGTCGATCTGGTTCTATGACCATATCAGATGGCACCAATACTAAGAACCTCACTCTCTATCCTCCAGCTCGGCCGAGTCTAGAAGCTAAAAATTATTTATGGATGGAGCTAGAGGAAGAAGAGGGTATTCAACCATTATTAACTATAGCGAAAGCCTTAAAATTTGAATATGAAACTGAAGACGATGCCATTAATAACTTCATCAGTGAACCCACCTCAGTCAATAAAGAAGTTTTTCAAATCCTAAACATTACTCTGGGTAAGGAAGAACAAGAAAATATCATAGAAGAAGCACTAGTTGGTGACACATACATAATCCCAGTATTGAAAAATTCAAAAAGTATTCCCATTGAGGTAGAGTCTAGAAAAACCCTGAATATTAACCCCAGCCTCGCCTTAGATGAAAAGAAGTGCCTGATCAGTCTCTTGAAATAACACAAGGGGGCATTTTCCTAGGAGTATACAGACATGAGGGGTATTCCCTCTAACCTGTGCACCCATCATATTTATATTAAAAGTGACTCTCGGCCTGTGTGCCAACCTCAACGAAGAATGAACCCCAATCTTAGGGACATAGTGAAGGAAGAAATTCAGAAACTCTTGGAAGCAGGATTCATATATCCTATTTTAGACAACGAGTGGGTCTCCCCACTCATAATTGTACCCAAGAAAAATGGTAAATGAAGAGTCTGTGTTGACTATAGGGAGCTGAACAAAGCCACACAAAAATACCACTTTCCCTTGCCCTTTATTGATCAAGTACTCAACACCCTATCAGGGAATAATTTCTTCTCCTTCCTGGATGGGTTTAGCGGGTACAATAAGATTCATATTACTCCTGAAGACCAAGATAAAAGTACCTTCACCTATCCTTGGGGAACGTTTGCTTACAGAGTGCTCCCCTTCGGTTTATGTAATGCACCAGCAACATTTCAAAGAGCTGTAATCGACATGTTTTCAAAATTAGTTAATGACAGTATGGAAATTTTTATGGATGATTTCACTCCTTATGGCAAGGATTTTGAAGAAGCACTGGAAAATTTGAATTTTTTTTTAACTCACTGTGAACAAACCTACCTCTCTTTAAGCACTGAAAATTGCCATATGATTATGAGTGAAGGAGTAGTATTGGGGAACTTCATCTCTGCTGATGGTATTCAGGTGGATCCCTCAAAAATCAAGGTAATAAAAAATATACCTACTCCTGCAACTCAAAAAGAGGTGCGAAGTTTCCTAGGACATGCTGGATACTACCAAAGATTTATAGACAAATTTTCCAAACTTGCATCTCCTTTGTTTTCACTGTTAATGAAGGATGTGCAGCTTGTTTGGAATGAAGCATGCTAGACAGCGTTTGTTAATCTTAAGGAGAATTTTTCCATAGCTCCTATCTTAAGAGGGCCCAATTGGACCCTACCCTTCTACATTTCTTCAGATGCTTCTGATATCACTATTGGAGCAGTTTTAGGACAGCAGGATGGTCAAGTACCTTATGTAATTTATTATATTAGTAAAAACTTAGCCCCTACTGAACTTAATTATACTATCACCGAGAAGGAGTTCTTAGATATTGTCTACTCCTTTAACAAATTTCGACACTAAATTACTGGATATCCTACATTTTTGCACACTGACCACTCTGCCATTAAATATCTAATGAATAAACCTGTCACTAATGCCAAAGTGACTAGATGGATTTTATTATTATAGGAATTTGATATTACCATCATAGATAAACCTGGAAAAGAAAATGTCGTCGCTGATTTTTTATCTCGTTTCACTAATAGTGATGATAATTTTCCTGTTGAGGACTCTTTTATAGATGAACATTTATTTGCAGTTTCAGCTCATTCTCCCTGGTATGCAGATGTTGCTAATTACTTGGTTGCAGGAAAGCTTCCAGCACATATGTCCAAAAGAGAAAAGAGAAAAATCATCCCACAAAGTGCTAGGTATTGTTGGGTAAATGGTCACCTCTTTTACATAGGTCTTGATCTTGAAATCAGAAGATGTGTAAGGGAAGATGAAATATTTCATATACTGAAGGCCTGGCATGATGAGCCTTGTGGGGGGCATTTTGTAGATAGAAGGACAGGACACAAAGTGCTGAGAATGGGCTACTAATGGCCAACTCTTTTCAAGGATGCAAAAAGATATGTCTAGTCTTGTGATAGATGCCAAAGGATGGGTTAACCCAATAGATTAGATAAAATGCCTCTGCAACCACAATCAGTAAATGAACCCTTTGATATATGGGCTCTGGATTTCATTGGTCGTATCCACCCTCATTCCAAGAAGAAAGCCTACATCTTGGTCTGTATCGATTATATGACAAAATGGGTAGAAGTTGTAGCTCTGGTGAAAGCTAATGAACAGGATATGATTGACTTCCTATACAGTGAAATATTTACCAATTTTGGGGTACCTAAGGAAGTAGTTACTGATGGAGGACTGCATTTTATGTCGCATCAATTTGAAGCTCTTCTACGGAAGTATCATGTTTAGCATAGGGTAGCTTCACCTTACCATACCCAAGCCAATGGCCAGGTGGAAAGCACTAATAAAGTTATTGAAGCTATCCTCACCAAGACAGTCAAGAGCCATCATAGAGATTGGGCTGACAAGCTTCTAGAAGCAATATGGGAATATCACACCACTTGGCGTAACACCACAGGTTTCTCTCCTTACTACTTAGTGTATGGAAAAAGTACCATATTCCCAATTGAATTTGAAATCAAGACCTTGAAGATGGCCAGAGAATTAAACCTAGATGTAACTGAAGCCCAGAAAAGAAGATTGAACCAACTAAATGAATTGGATGAGAATCGGTTAGCTGCAGTGGACCAGACAGTGTTAATTCAACAACAAAGATCCAATTGGCATGACCGATTCATCAAAAAGAAGGTCTTCTATGAGGGAGACTGGGCACTATTATATGATTCTAGATTCAAAAGAGATTTCAAGGGAAAATTATGCACAAGATGGCTGGGCCCATACCTAATAGATAGGGTATTTGATAACGGCACAGTCCGCCTGGTAACTATCGATGAAAACTGTGCACCATTATTTGCCAATGGTCACAGGCTGCGACTGTACCGTAGAGTCAATTTCAAAGGATGCATTTATCTCACAAATTGCCACTGATCCAAATTACTAGATAGCACAAGGGAAGGAATTTTACTCTACCTCTGTCAATCCTTAATTGATCACTGTAAATCACGTATGAATCATTGTACATAAATAATTGTTGTTTTTTTCGTTATGTTATATTTTCTTTTGCACTTGGTATGTTTTATGTTTTTCCAAAATGTGCAGGGAAGCACCCAAGGATGGTGGTCAGATCGGGCCTGTCGACTAAAAGTCATTTTTCTGTGACTTCCTACACCAAATTTTGTTTTCCCTTAAATAAATTTGTCGCAGCTATGACACCCATTTTTTTGTAGCTGTGACACCTTTTGCTGGTAGCTGCAACACCTTTTTCAGTGGCCGTGACACCCATTTTTCGACAGTTGCAACACCTTTCTCCATTGGCTACAACACCTTTTTTTGGCAGCTGCAACACCCTTTTTCCAGCGGCTACAACACCTTTTTTCGGTGACTGCGACACCGTTTTCTAGCAGCTACAACACCATTTTCCAGCAGCTGGGACACCGTTTCCGGTGGCTGCAATACCATTTCTGGTAGGTGCAAACACTGTTTTCGGTAGCTACCACACCATGAAACTCCACCTTCTTCCATTTCCACAGGCTGTGACCCTGTTTTATTTTTTCCCATAAAAACCCATTTCACATAGCTACAGCACAGTCACTTTCCGTCTGCTTAACATTTTCTTCCCTCTTTTCTGGTAGCTGCGACATCCTTTCTAGCAGCTGCAACTCTGCTATATTTATCTAATTTTTCTATCATTGAAGGCCGCACCTCTGCTTTGATTTCTTTATGACCTGTGGCTGTGACTTCTGTGCTATTAACATATCTTCTTGCATGATAGCAACTCCTCTAGATATGGCTCTGATTCCTGATGCCGACAATTTGACTCATAATGTAATATTCATCATATTTTTGACCATTTTGACACGATGGTTTTTGCGTCACTGGTGGAAAAGGTTATTACAGCACCTCTATAATAATGATTACATTTAATGACTGCACAGTGCACAAGTTCAGCTTCCGCAGCGTCTGCAACCACACGTTCTATTATTCCCCAAAGGACATCCAGTGTGCATTTCCGAAGGTATGGATTTGATTAACCACTTGATTAAGTATCAATATGATTTAACAATATCAGTCTTACCTCCCTTTTTATGCCCATTATTGCATCGATTAACTCTATGCTCGTGTGACGTAAAGACTAATTATGCTACCTAATAATTGCCACCTTTCCCAATTTGGGATAAAATTTCAAATAATCCAGTGCGCTGAAACTTTCCAAATTTTCCTAACTCTCCTCTCAGCTATCCATGTATACTCTATGTTGTAACCTCCATTGTCGGATTCTGTAATCTGTTGAACTACAAAATAATTTTGAAGTCAGAAACATGGGGATTCTGGCTTGTTATGAACCTATAAACACATGAGAACTCAGAAGAAACGTTGCAGTCTTCACTATATTTCAAGCTGCCGATTGGATGGAATTTTTTGATCATCTAAATGGATTTCACCATGAAGCAACCTTACAGTTTTCTTTGAACCTCACAAAAACTCACTCAGAGTTTTGGGGATTGTGCATTGAAGTTTTTGAAGCCATCATGGCTGAGGTCACTGGTATTCGTTAGGAGGGGAGGGCTTGGTTTGGACGTCAAGTCCCCACTACTGTAGTAGTACAGGAATTTCTAATAGAGGGGAAGCAGGTTCAAATGACAAAAATGGGAATAGTATTACAGTCATTGCCACAACCATGGAATCATGTCGCTCTTTTCCTCAAGAAATATATCACCTGCGAAGGTAAGTACCAAACAATCTATAATTCTGAATTCCCTTTACTATCTGATCTTTGTCATAGGGTTCTGTTAAATATTCCATATTATTTGCTCAATGATTTACATCATATGGAGGGGTTTTTTCAAGTTTCCAAACATCCCCTCTCCTCACTGACCCACCATGGCCTCAGTAAATTAATAATCTTAAGGACCCTTGCTCAACACAATATAACTTGGGAGCAATTTATAGCTCAAGTTCAGGATCCCGCTCCTTTACCAGGTATTCCAATAGAATAAGAGCAGGTCCATCCATAGTTGGGGGGAAATGAAGCATAACAGGAGGCTCGGAGCCCCTCCAATATAGTTGGGGGGGGGGGGGGGGGGGGTGGGAGATGAGACCGGATTAGAGGATCAACTAGGGGTACAATCAGAACAATTGAGAGAAGATGTACATGAAAACCCTGTGGAAGAACTAAATAATAGGGTAGCTCTGATAGTAGAGTGTGAAACTGGAGCAGCATTAGATGCTGCGACAATTGAACCCGAAGATGATAGAACCATGGCAACAGAAGAAAATACTGAGTTGGTGACCATTGAATCCTCACCTGAATGGGGAGGAACTTTGATTGAGGAAGAACATCTCGAGGAATAAGAAAATGATGGAACTGGGAACATTCCTTCTACCTCAGCAGTGAATCCAGAAACTCTAGCACCACAAATAAAAAGGAGGAGATCAAAGGATGAAATTAATGTATCTCCACCAATAAAAAGGAAACGAACTAGGTCGTTCACAGTAGCAGAAGCAGCAAGGGAAATATGGGCAACCTTAGAAGCACAAATTGAGTTCCCCATTCTTAAACCCAGACCAATTGATGCCCCAGAGGGGCTAGTTGAAGAAGAACCCAAAATTCAAGGACTTCTGTTTGAAAATAGGCTATTAAAAGAGGAAGTCCAAACACTCAGAAAGGAATTGGAAAATTGGAAAGAAGCATGCAAAAAATAGGGTGAAAGGAAGCTACACACATTGGTGGAAGCTGCAGATCAATTGGAAGGATCAAATCCTACCGAGCCGGCAATGAGGAAGAAAGAATGGTCTGTCCCACCTATGGAGAAATCTTTAAAGAATCAGGCCATGAGATTGTAATTCATGCCTTTACAACACAGCAGTCTGCACCTACAACTCAGGAAGGATAGGGACAACCTGAGTTGAGATAAGATGGGACTCCCAAAGGAAAACTTTAGGAAGAGGAAGTTTCAGAGAAAGAAGATGTTGTCACACAAGAACTAGCATCTTTAAATATTCTTGCTGAAATTTACACTAAATCTGGGACAGAGGAACCAAGGGATGAAGTTATTCCCGATTTTATGGATGAAGATTGCACTGTGACCCTAGAATCCTCCATAACATAGAAATCATAGAAGTGGAACCACAACAGCAAGGCAATGATGGGGTTGAACATGGTGTTGTCACACAAGAACTAGCATCCTTGAATGTTCTTGTCCAAGTGGCTGTCCAAGTGGGAGGAGAACCAGGAATTGAAGGCACTCTAGAATTTAATAAAGAATTTTGTACTATGACTCTAGAATCCTAGGACACAGAAATACTAGAAAAGGAGCCACAATAGTAGGGAGATGAAGAAGTGAGTCAGGATGTTGTCACAAAAGAACCAACATCCTTGAAAATTGTAGTAAGGACTCTTGAAATGCAACAAGAAAATAAGCCTGAAGTGGATGTCATTCCTGATATGGATTGGGGTGAAGATGAACAAGTTCAAACACAACCATCAGGTGATACTGAAATCCTTGAGGAATAGCTGCATACTGTAGAAGACATCCAATCTCAATAGCATGAGGAAAAAGAAGAGCAGGGCTCTGTCATACAAGAACCAATAGCCTCACATCCCCTAGCTGAGATAGCAGCTGATGATCAGGTAGAAAATGAAATTAAAATTCAGGAGGAAGTTGCTCCACAAGAACCAACATCCTCACAGTCAACTGCCAAAATTACCACAAGAGAACCCCAGAAAGAAGATGTTGTTACACAATAATAATCATATCCAAGAGTGGTGGACATTGTTGCTGAAGAGAATCCAGAAAAGGTTGCTATCACACAAGAACCAGCACCCCCAGAAATAGCTTCAGATGTGCAGAATGTCCAATGTGGCACATCAGGTGACAAATTGTGGATTGATCCCCTTCAAAATTTCATTGACCAGGATTCTGACAAGGAGGAGCATCATGAAGAAGAAGCCCTGAACCCTACCGCAGAAATCTCAATTTTGAGAATGGAGGTAATAAAATGGAAGAGTTGGGTGGAGGAATACCAAGAAGGGATAGTTTCCCTTACTGAGCATAAAAGGATTATTAGGATACTGGAGAAGAAATGGGTAGAAGAAGGTATGACCCAAAGAGTTAGAGAAGAAGAGCTATAGAGCAATTTAAGGGAGATAAAAAAGTTCTAGTCTATGCAGAAGGAAAAAGAGAAAATGTATGTTCTTTCTCAAGAACTCTTGGGCACTAGGGTACCTTCTTCTTCTTACCCTGTCTTTCTATTTGAACAATTTGTTTGGTTTAATTTAAGAGCTGTGAAAGAAGGGAGATCATTTGAAATAACAACCTCAGCAAAATTCTTGGAAACATTTTTAAGAAGCAATTTTGAAGATCAAAATTTGATGTGTGAATTATATTTGCATGAGATGGCTTGCCCTCTGAACTGCCATTCAAATCCTGTCCCTTTTTCAGGAGATGTTCAGTTGAGGGCCTTTGCTTCTTTTGTGAGCAATCATGCTCAGTGGGAAAGTTATTTTCAAACATTTTCTCACAATGAAGTTCACTCTAATCCGTGCATTCGAAGTGAGCCTCAAAATCCTAGTATTTTTCTTGCTCGACACAGGAGTTTGCTCTCATGCCCCATCCAAACATGGCACATAATGGAACTACGGGAGGAATTTATTTCTACCTGTACCAACCATATTTCTATACACCAACAAGCAGCGTTGGAAGGAAGTAAGCACAGATGACAGGTTGCCTCTCCTACACTCAGGAGCAGAGACCCCTATTATTTTAGAAATTTTGAACATGCACTTTCCATGGTTGAGGGTTATGTTGGATGTATCAGGGAGTGTGGGGCTAATTGGTTGGGCCTGAAACTTAAATTTCCCCTCATCTGGTTTCCTGCAAAACCATACAAGATGGATTGATCACTAACCAAGGCAGAGGAGCAGCAATGCTAGTGATATTGGATTGCCCACAGAGGGTTCATAGAAAAAGAAGGAACGTTTGAGTTCCCCTACAACTTCTCTTCTCTCCATGAACAGAGCACAGTGCAAGATTCGAATTCAAAATAATGCAAGTTGTTGCATGAGGACATGCAACAGGACAGTTGGGGGGAGATGTTGGGCCCAAAAATGGCCCCTTTTGACCATCCTTAATTACCTCTTCTTGTCCTATCCTACCCCATTGAGCATGCCAAATAAATGTTTTACCCTCACTCTACTCTTCAGTCCACCAAGGTATGATTGGTTATTGTTTTATTTTATTAATACTTATGATTATGATTATTAAGGCTTCATATCTCTCAATATGCTAACATATGATGGTTTATAAAGGTATTTTTAGATATATATACTGCAGGAATATCGAGCTGAACATGCTACAAAAAGGATGGGCATTCATCGCTCAAGCTGATCACCATCCATCATACCATTTCCCAAGGAATGTGGTCCCAGTGTTTTGTCCTAGGAAAAGCTGTACAAAGATAGATGTAACAGAATGGGTCAGATTTGGAGGTCAACAGTGCGCTACTGCTCATGCATAGATGTGATCTAAAGATATCATTACTCCTAGGTTGATTAATAGTTTCCCTATATTTCCTATCTTTCATCCCACCATGTTTGTAACAGCTGTTGTCATTTAGGGCGCCTGAAGATCAGAGATATTCATTGGTGCCCCATAATAGGGATATGATGTTATGATTTACATTGTATAAATATGGAGAACTATTTCAGACCAGGGGTGGTTGAACATATAATCAATTCACTGTATTAGCTGTAATGAGGAATTGTGTAATTGATCTTCCTTTTTAATACAAGGAGTTACTTCAGATCTAAAGGTTTTAATGTGTGTTCATCCAGCATCTCTGTGTGAAGGCTAGGCCTGCCTTCCATAGGGATTGCTAAGTTAAATTAGGCATTTCAATTATTTTGTTGTGTGATGTTATGTTAATTTTATTTCTTCGTAGGAAGCTGTAACAAGTTGTGGATTTACATTGTGTTGTTGATTGCATCTCTTGGATACCTGTAGTGGCATGCTGTGACAGTCGACTGAGTAGGTAATTATTCCTTATGCAATTTGTGTGGTAACTATAACAGCTCTATTCATCCTTAGATCTTTTAGTTGTTGTTTCCATGAATCGTTGCAGCTTGTCTCTTATTTTTATGATTGCAGAATTTCATTTCTGTACTTCGAATTCATAGAAAAACTGAACTCAATTTTTGTATTTTGAATCTCTAGATTAATATTCAATTTATGTCTTTGGATTTATAGAAGAATCAGATTAAGATAGTTGGGTTAATCATTAAGTGGTTTTGAAACAAAATTTCCCTTTTTCTGCAATTGTAATCTAGATGTGACTTTCATCTTTCCATTCTTAGATCAAGAACAACAGAAGTTAATTGTGACTCTATTCCTTAGAAGGTAACTAAATTAAGTAGATTCTTGGGATGAGCATAGCTGAACAGAGGATAGGATTGTTCAATTACAATAATTTAGTGTTTAAGCATATATTGTGCATGTTATCCTTGAAATACAAGACTTCCCTGGGTTGACAATAAATATTGCACACTCTATATGTTAGTTGTAGTTCACTTGCATATTGGGTGCCCAACAAGAAATATTAGCATATGTTTTGGGCCTTTTAATTTAGATATTGATTAAGATATCATTTTACATGTTGGAATTTTTTTCTTCTATGATCTTATTTAATTGTATGTCATTGTTAGCAAAAATTTAAGAAGCACAATTTGCATCTCAATACTTTGCAGCTAGGGATGATGTCCTTGCCAAGGTACTAGGGGTTGATGCAAGAGTATTATGTTTCTATGTTGTCTTAGGATTTATTCCAACTAACTTTTTTGGAAAATTTCCATACAAGGAGGTGCTAGCTATAATCCAAGCTACAATGAAAGAAAAAACATAGGAAATCACATCTTTGAAAACAAGAATAACTTAACTACTAAAAAGAGTAGAAGATATGGAGAGAGAACATGTGGCCAACAAAGAAAGTTTTAGTGTCCAATTATTTACTCTTTTCTAAATATACATATTTTCATACTAATGATCTGAATTCTAATATCCGATTGCTCATATAAACAGTGTCCTACCGTACAATATGCTCATGTTGAAATCACCCCTGTGGTGGAGGTTAGTTGTTTAATTATTATTTTAAATCACTTTTTTCATCTTTGAAATAT